>CM037853.1:239082424-239159087 GCA_021234595.1 Delia radicum
TTTCTCATAAATATTTTTTATATCTTGATCTAATTAATTTAATTGTGATAACTGAATTATTCTCGGATTGTAAGTATTGTAATTAGTAATTAGTTTTTTTTTTGTCTTTTTCTATATAAAATGTTAAATAATTTTATTTGAATTCATTATTATATTGAACAATAAAGAAATCCTTAAAAATTGTTAATGGATATTGACACTTTTTCTTAGCAATTATTCCAATATAATATAATGTATTTGAGGATTGCAAAAAAAGTACTTATTATTTTACATGTTCAACAATTGTGTCAATATTAATTTGCATAAGAAACTATTTTTTTTAATACTCCAAAGCTATTGTTAAAAAGTAATAATACTTTTTCTAGATGCCACTTAAGCCCAAGTAATGAACAAATTACAAATGGCTACTTAATGAATCTACTTTATCTAAGATGTCCTGACAGTAGAAAACAATGAGTTTTAAAAATAAATTGTTGAAAAGCCATAGGAAACTTTTCTTGAAAACATTTTACAGAATATACCACTATTTCATTTTCTTTAAACAAATGAAAATTAATGATGGCAGTATAATTAATTTGCCAACGAATTTGTATTTTATTTCCACCTTGAGATTTAACAAAGGTTTAAAAGGATTTCTTGTTTTTTTTTTGCATATTATACATTTTTAATTGTTAAATTTTCCATTTTCTTTAAGATATTAAGTATTCTGTTAATACAAAATCTCAATTACTCACTCCTAGCTAATACCAATTGCGGTCTTTGTCAATTAACTTTGGGCATGAGTAATTTATGTTGTCGAACATACATTTTATATTGTACCTGAACAAATACATACATAAATCCTTAAAAGGAAATGGAAATAAATCTACATTATGTATGTAGTTAAGGTAAAACCACAAGACATTCGGCTTTTAATAGTTTGTAGTAACAATATATTTTTTTTTTAATTTGTAAGTAAATTTTAAAACCAATGTTAATGTTAGTTTATAACAAAATGTTAGATACAGTTGGGAGCTATTCTGAGTACACGCAAGTACTTTTTGTACCTAAAGATTCAGGGCGAAAAATATTTGACACTAGAATTAAACTATACTTTTCTAAAGGTATAAGGTACGCTGAATCCAAATCTGATCTCAGAATCACACTCCGACGTTAGGCGTTCGAGCTACAGTAACAGGAAAAGCCTCGATTTTGATAAAAATGCTCCGATTTTTCACCTTCCGGAAAATATATTTTTAATAATACCAGCACCTAAATACGCCACTCCTACCCTCTTTTTAGATTTTTGATTTGTTTAGATAACTTATTTCCTTACGAAAATATCGTCTTTGAAATTCAGGTTGTAACAGCAATTTTAAAGTCCCCCAGAATAAAATTGTAAAAAAATCTAAATAATTAGCAAGTTCAACTGGCGATAATTTCAAGAAAAAACAAGTTATCTAAAACATCGAAGAAAACGGTAAGAGTAGAGTATTCAGGTGTCGTTACACGTATTATGAAAAATATATTTTCCGGAAGGTGAAAAATCGGAGCATTTGTATCAAAATCGAGACTTTTCCTGTTAATACAGCTCGAACGCCTGATGTCGGAGTGTCATTCCAGATTTGTATTCAACTTACCTTATACCTTAAAAAAAGTATGGTTTAGTTCTATCGTCAAATATTTTTCGGCCTGAAAAAACTGGAAGAAATTTTTGTACATTTGTAGCGTGAACATTACTTCGGGGTTGAATTTAAAAAACTCGTGCATAAAAAATATACCGGGCGTATTGAAAAGAATAAAGTTCTGAATAAAATTATGGACAAGAAAAAATATTAAAATAACGCATTTAAAAAAATGCAGACATTAACAATATGTACTAGAACTAGAGTAGTTAGCTTTGTAAAGATATAGGCTCCATGTAGAAATAATGTTTACAGAGATAATATGATATATTCCCAGAAACCCTATGGAAAACTAAAACCATTGGAAAAGATTCCGATACTGGCAATTTTAATACAAAGACTTTTAACTTGTCCTAATATTAACGTAACAGATTTCGAAAAAGAAAACAAATGTTTTACTTTAATTACTTAACTTTTTCATCTTATAATAACTTTTTACAGTTATTTATTACAATACATGTACATTCTTTTTAAACAATAATTATAATAATTTTAATATATGCCCGTACTTGCTAGCACTACCATCAGGAAAAGCAAATCCCATTTTTTCGTGTTTTTGTTTTTTCTTACCACATACTCGTCTCAACACTTGCATGCTTGTGGCAGAATCACGTGGTTAGTTGTAGAAGTAGTAAATTGTATTTATATTCCTAGTAGAATACAGGTAATCTCGAAAACACACGTACATATCCCGATTAAAAAAAAATGATATGAAGCTTTATATATTTTATCTAATTCAATATGGCCACACACTTAATTATATAAAATTTCATCTGAAAAATGGCCCGATTAAATTGCATCATATTAGATATAATTGTATCATATTCGATATATTTAGATACAATAAGAAGTGATTTGATATAGTTTTGTCCGAATTTTGTCCTCATTCAATTTAATAAAATGATACGTTGTACTATAAGATTATATATAATTTAATATACTAAGATATAATATGGTCTATAAATTATTTCAAATAAAAATATGGTACGGTTCCTTCTCATATAACTCTTCTCATACAACTCGAATATAACTTGTAAATATGTTAAAACTATGTTAAACATAAAATTTATTATAGTTTTCAAGCTAAAAACGATTTTGTTATATTTATTTAAAATCTCATCTGAAATCAAGAAAATTTCAAATAAATTATAAAGTGTTATATTTGAAATGCAGAAAATTTGTAATTTTCATTTGTAATTAAAGAAGCTATAAATTAATTAAGGATTTCTTTTAAATTTTTAAATGATAGTGCAAATATTCTAATTGAAATTAATATTTTTGCGTTATTAACCAGTTTACTTAAAATTTTCACAATCTAAAATAATTAGTTACAAGTTAATTTATAGTTTTCGCAAGTTCTAACGCAAAATTCCAATTATGTTTGTAATGTTTTTATTAAGCATTTTGTAATTTTAAATAGAAAAATTACAAATGAAAATATATAAAATTGTCTAAATTTTTAAGTGCAAACAACAATTTCATTTTTTATGTTCAACATGTCCAAAAAGAAATTTAATTTTTAATATAAAATTTTCATTAAACACTAGATTCGATGTAAAAGTAAATTTTAATATGATACCAAATCTTATTATACGTAAGATTGTATTAAGCCATATACAAGTATATGGTAATATTTGCCATATGTAGTAATTAAACACTAGATTCGATGTAAAAGTAAATTTTAATATGATACCAAATCTTATTATACGTAAGATTGTATTAAGCCATATACAAGTATATGGTAATATTTGCCATATGTAGTAATATATGCCAAATCTACGGATATATCAATCGATACACATTAAGATATTAAAATGTATGAAACCATATCAAAAACATTTTTTCTCTTATAATTTGGCATTTTCATCGATGATTTTACATTCCTTCCTTCATAGGAAGGAAGCATTAAAAATATGATTCTTTGTAAGTATTATGGCTAAACAACCTATTTGGACGTTATTTAGGCATGAAATATTCACAGAAAGTTGTTTTGCAGCATTATAAGAATGATTCCTTCCTGTGACAAGCCAATGTTAAATTCATCGATAAAACTGCTCAATTAGAATCATTCTCTAGCAGAATAGTATTTTCTTCATCACAAATATACATATTAAGCTATATAAAACCATGTTTTTATATTATGTTATATTAAATAAGATATGATGCCATATGCACGTTTTTACTCGGGTATGTAAATATATTTACAAGACAAACCAAACACATACAAAAGGAAACCGAAATTAATTTTTGTTGTGGCTTTTAAAAACGGCATCTAACAAAATACTATATGTTTTCATCTTACCTGGTATTAAATACATTTACTTTTTATAAGTGGGTTAATGGAAAAGTAGTTAAAAGAAAGAAATGATTGAAACAATAAAGACAAAAATATCGCTATATTAAACTTGTACAAAAAAATAGCTAAATTTTTTAAACTTTTTAATTTTTATTTAAAATTTAGCAAAATAATAATAACTCAACAATATTGACAAGAGAAAAGTTTGTATATAGTCATATATAGCTTGATATAATTATAGATGTGGCCAAATGTAACGATATAAAAGGTGTTTTTTATAGAGGTATAGAACTTTGAAATGGAATAAAACAGACATATTTTTTAAATTGACGAAATTTACTTTATTCGAAAGATAATCTTCTGACATTATAATTTAAATATGACTTCTGGCATATGACCGCCACGGCTCGCTCGGACGTAGGCTAATCTGGAGGTCCAATTTTCGATGACTTAAAACATTTGTGGCCGTATATCGGCAATAACGCGGTGAATGTTGTCCTCTTAGTGGTCAATCGTTTCGGGCTTAGACTAGCGACTTCCCATGTCCCCACAGAAAATAGTCCAGCGGCGTTAAATTGCACGATCTTGGAGGTCAATTCACTAGTCCGAAAAGTGAAACTATGGGGTTACCAAACGTTTCCTTCAATAAATCAATTGTGGCACGGGCTGTGTGACATGTTGCGACGTCTTGTTGAAAACACAGCTCCTGCACATCATGCTTGTTCAATTGATGAACGAAAAAGTCAGTAATCATGGCTCTATAGCGGTCACCATTGACTGTAACGTTCTGACCAGCATTGTTTGGGGTCTTCCTTTACGCTACACTCTACAGCAGCAATGACTTCTTCTGTACGCACTGTACGACGTCTCTGTGAATGCATATTAGCATTTAGAGTAAACGTGGTGCGAAAACGTTCCATAGTTATTCGAATTAATTGCTCTGATATTCGATTATGTTGACCATAAAATGGACGTAGTCCGCTATACGTATTTCGAACAGAACCACCATTTGGAAGCGTTGTTCAGGCGTCAGTCTATTCATGTTGAAATGCCAAACCAAACTAAACATAAATAACTACCAGTTAAAAAAGTGTTGCCAACTTAAAGTTCTATACCTGCATAACAAACACCCTTTATATTTACATCTTATACCTATTTTTACGAAAATGTCTAATAAACCGCTATATATCATTATATCTTCTGTAAGTTGGTAAGTTGGTATTTATTATATAGCAAAAAAATCTATCACTTTTATATATAAATATCACAAAATGCATAAAAGGGAAATTCAATGTATTTAAAGCAAAAGTAAAAACTTAGAAAAGCTGCACTTAAAACAAAGTTTAAATTTAATAGATAAAATAATATTTGTGGATAAAAAAATTCATTTTAAAATTGTAAAAAGCAATTATTAATTCTGCTTAAAGCAGAATTAGTTTGTACGTTCTGTTCTGTTACGAATCAGCTGTTTTGTTTCTGTTCAATTGAAAGTCTGTATGTGTGGTTAGTTTTCACTTTTTCGATCTGTTCTGTTGCGGACAAATCTGTTAAGTGACAGCCTAAAGTGCGTATGTATTAGCTTGTTGTGAAATCTTTTTCTCAATATTTGAATCAGGGATGATAAAGTTGGTACTATAGACCTTTTTATGGTACTATTTGAACCTCAAATGTACCCTGATACTCCTATGACTAATTTAGTACGATTTACAAATTTTTCTATGCATGAATTTCTTGTTTCCTTTAAAATTCAATAATTATTAATTCGATTTGCAGTCATATATGAACAATGAATTAATTTGGAACCAAACGCTGTGAATTCAATCACATAATTTTACTGAGTGCGACTGATTACATATGATTATATTAGAGTATTATTAATCGATTAAACCAATTATTGAATTCAATCACTAAGGGTTATAATTATTATTAACTTATTTTGATTTTCAAAAAAGTAAATAATAAAAATTTTATAAAAATGTTAGCTGCGTGTTTTTAAAATCGAATGAGTTCACGAACAAATTTGTTTGCTACCAATCACAAGGATTGAATTCGCAAAAAACTGTGAGAAACGTAATTCAATACAGCAAGATATTAATAGCACATTCAAAAAATATTAAAAATTTGGTGAATTTAGGACAAAATCTTAAAATTTTAATAATTTTTTAAATCAATATCTGCTAATTTTCTTAGTACGCACTGCTCATTTTTACATAGCTTTATCTACATTTTTCCGAAAAGTTTCGTATTGAAAATGAGCAAAATCGGTCCAGCGGTTCAAAAGTAATGAGTGACATTGTGAAAGTACCTCTAAATTTTCCATACAAATTTGTGTATAATGCACTGTATATTATTAGAATTCATTGTAGAGTCTGGTGTATAAAATATAACGTCATATTTTTCAACCAGACGATAAGAGGTGAATAATATTTAAAATTCACCGCAAATTCTTTTTTGTCCACCTCAAAAACATTTTTGTTACCTCAAAAATGGTTTTCACCACACAATTTATTTTTTTTGTAGTTGCTCATTTTGGATGGTACAAAGATAAAAAATGGTAAAACCAAATTTATGCATGCACTTGTTGTTTGTTAATTAATATTTAAATTTTTTTTTTATACTTTGGATGCTGAAAAAGTACTATTTTATATGCAGGTTGGTACTATTTTAAAATCGCATTTATCATCCCTGATTTGAATGTTTTTGGTTGAATTTTCTTTTACTTTTTAAAACAGCTGATTCCTTTCACAGAAAAAGTAATTACAAAATATTACCTACAGAACAGAACGACACAGAACGGCAACAGAAAGTAACAACTAATGAAGGCCTTTAGGGAACTTCTGCTCTAAATATTTGTAGTTGTTTGAATTGTAATACAGTATCTTTATTTTTAAGTGAAAAAAAACAGTCATTTGCAGAATGAAGTTAATTGTTGACTACATATGTAGTTCATTTAAAAAACAAACCACATCAAATTACTGTATTATGATTTTACATTCATTTTACACAGGTAGTTTTGTTTTATTAAAAAAAAAATAAAACAATTCAATATTTGTTAATTTTTTACTGCATATTTGTTAATTTTTACTACAATTGTGGTTAAAACAAATGACAATGTTAGTTGAATTTACTGAAATGTAAGTCGTCCTTTCTTTAAGTGAAATTTCATTTGTTTTTAACAACATTTGCAGTGTACTTTTACACATAATTGTATATGGCATCACATATTAGTCAAATTAACCTATTTTAGTTATAAACTAGCACAACAAGATTGATATCTTATAAATGACAGTGCTAGTAGTGTAAATATATACATTTTGAATGGATATCTAATTTTAAAATTCTTTGATTTATATTTAAATTTTCATTATTATTTGAAATGTGAAACAAAATATTAATGGCTACAAAAAAACTATTTAAATAATTGGTGTGTTGGGAAAATCTATACTGCTAAAACAAGACACCTATATATGGTTTGACATTTTGGTATGGTTTACCCTTTACTTTTTCTATCACAAATGCAAACGTTGTATGTCATCGTACTTTTATTGATAAAGCTATAACTGAAAAATTACCAATCAATTTGTTTCAGTTTATGCAAATGGAGAGCTAGTAAGCTGAAACAAAAATTTTATGAAATATAGATAGAGAAAGTTATAACTTTATAATCTGGACTATAAGTGGGCATTCTTTATTCGATTGAGTATCTATGATGATGATATATTAGTCTTAGAATATTATGTAGGTAAAGACCACTGCAATTGTAGTCGAAAACAAATGAAATTTCACTTGAAAATAGGACCACTAACATTTCATTAAATTCAACATTTGTTATGTTATGATCAAGATTATACAATTTCAAGATCATTTGTTTTTTGTTAAACAAAAAACCGTGTAATGTTTATTTATTAATTAAAAATGTCTTCATCCGCTAATTTAATGCTGACTTTATCTACTGACAGATGTTTCATTTCGTGTCACCGAAAATCTTCAGAGGACAAATGTAGAAGGTGAAGAAGATTTACCCAAATTATAATTTTTGAAGGATAAAGATCAACGCATTACCCGTATTGTTTTATTTACTTGGTGAGAAGTGAAAAACAAAAGTTGAAGAATTGAACTAATTCAAATCAAAAATAAAACATTTTTAACTAAAAAATAATGATCTTGAACTTGAATAATCCTGCTCACATCATAATTTATGATAAAAGATCGTGAAATAAACTCTTAGTTTTAATTTTAAATTGGAATATTATCACTTGTTTTAGACCAACGGTTCCCAAATGGGGGTAGAAGGGCCCCCAGTAGTCCGTCTGAGTGTTCCAAGGGTCCGTGACGAATGAATGTTTACAAATTTTACAATATTTTTTACAAATTTAAAAAAATACAAAAATCAAGACCTTGTACAAAAATAAAGCCCACAACATGACAAATAAATTTTCGATTTGATTGTTTTGTATACAAATTTGTGACTTTCTATCTTAAACAGTCTAAAATTATTTCAAGTAATTAAAATTTTCAAATGAAAATAGTTCTTCAAAAAGGGTTTTTTTTTATTCGAAAAACTCATAACAATTCTGTGGCTCAAATACTAAATCTTTTTTTTTTTACTGTTAAAAAAATATCGAACTTTTTCTAGCGCTTTTTTGTTTAATGATTCTTTCTAGAAGTCTCGTACAGTAAAACTCGATTCAGACTAACTCAGTTACAATAAAACCTTGTTTATTATGAACTATTTGGTAGTAATGACGTTTTGGTAACAACTTCACAGTATCATCTGTAAATGCGAACCTGCTTAAAATGAATTGTTTTTGACAGTCCCACAAAAAAATTTTTCCGTTTTTAATACAAAACTCGTAAAATTTTGCAAATTTTCTTAAAATTTCTTTGAATTTAAACCAATTTTTTTTTGGATTCTGTAATGTTTTTTTGAGCCAGTAGAAGTTTGCCAAGGAGTAAGTGAAGCAAAAGTTGGTGCTAACCACTGTTTTAAACTGTTGATAAAATAAACCCAAAATGTAGTAAAAAATTTACTATCGTTTAGTTGTTTAATTTTCTTAAATAAAAACAAAACCACTGTATAAAATGAAAGTAAATTCATAGTACATTAATTTGAAGTGGTTTGTTTTTTAAAATGGCCTACAAATGTAGTTAAGAATTAAATCTCCGCACTTAAAAATAGAGATACTGAATTACTTTGTGTTTAGTTATCGATTTTAGTTACTTATCAATTAAACCAAATACGTTTTTATGCGTAAGTACTGTAAATGGGTCTAAGTAAAAGAAAAGCTGAAGGAAGTTTAAAAAAAGGAAAACCGCATAATATTACACCTGTGCTGTGCTAACCAGCAAACCAGTAAGTGAATGTAGGATATTTCTCTATGAATGTCTGGTGGTTTTTTAATATACAGAAGAAATGTATACATAAATACAAATGATGTAATTTAAATAATTACTAACAATAGGAAAAACAACAAATATTTAAAAAAATTTTCTTTTTAATGAAACTTAAGTTAACTTTGAAAATTTTGTAATTCTGTTAAGTTTCAAAAGAAATTTGAAATACTTTTAATAAAAAAAAAATATCAGCATGACGGTTTCTTATACCGCAGAAGTAGCACAATGTTCCTGGTTTGGCTGTTTTCCTAAACTATTGCTAAGGTAACTTAAGCAATTAACCCTTAATGTTGTAATTAAAAACAAAAAGTGTATTTTTGTCGCTTTAGATGGCGTGCCAGCGTTTATAAACTAATATGGATCGATGTTTTGATTTACATTAGCATTTATTATGCTTTAAATATCACTTATCGTTTTTTATTAAATAACGAACAAAAAAAGTAAGTTGTTGCTTAAGATATATGTAAATGTGTTGCCTAATATTGGGATTAATTACAGATTATTTGAAACATTAGTTGAATATTGCAATAGTTCTTCGGCACTTATACCTTTAATGTTTGTATTGGGCTTTTATGTCTCCATAGTTATAAAACGTTGGTGGGACCAGTATATGACTTTACCCTGGCCTGATAGTACAGCTGTTTATGTTTCATCGTTAATACGTGGCCAAGATGAAAACGGTCGCAAAATGCGTCGTACTATAATGCGTTATGTGTGTCTAAGTTTGACCATGGTATTAAGTATGATTTCCCCACGTGTTAAAAAACGTTTTCCCACTTTAGATCATTTAGTAGATGCGGGTCTATTGGTGGATAATGAACGGGTAATATTGAAAAACATGGATGAAAAATTTTCCAAACATCCCAAACATTGGATGCCTATAGTGTGGGCTTCCAGTATAGTTACCCGAGCTCGCAAAGAAGGTCGTATACGTGATGATTTTTCGTTGAAGACTCTAATTGATTCTTTAAATCATTTTCGTGGCATGTGTATGGTTCTATTGTTTTATGATACCATCAGTATACCTTTGGTATACACACAGGTAGTGACCATTGCAGTATATACATACTTTTTGGCTTCCGTATTTGGTCGACAATGGACTGGCCAAACCGATAAGGAGGGAATGCTTAATATTGTGGATTATTTCTTTCCTTTTTTTACCGTGCTGGAATATTTATTCTTTATGGGTTGGTTGAAAGTGGCAGAATCTTTAATAAGTCCTTTTGGTGATGACGATGATGATTTTGAGGTATAAGTAATCTTTTTGAGTATTTTTTTATGAACAAGGTTTATTTTTTTAGGTGAATTGGTTAATTGATCGAAATTTACAAGTTTCTTATCTAATTGTGGATGAAATGCATAATGAACATCCTGAATTAATTAAGGATCAATATTGGGATGAAATTTTCCCAACCAAAATATCTAATTCAACCGATTATTCTGTAAGTAAAGAAGCACATGAACAACCTCAACATTCAACTGCTAAAATGGATAAAAAGATGACCAAAAAGCCGACCTCAGCAGTACCAATATTGGTAAAATACTTTATTTTCGTATGAGTTATGTCCATTGTTCCTTTATATTTTGTTTGGGACATGGTACAACCAAGATGGAAGTCTTTCCATTTTGGTTTTACTGCTGCCTATCATTATATTTTCCATTAAAAACCCACATTATATTTTCCATTTAAAACCAACCAAAGTTTGTATCCAGTTTTTAGTTTTAACTAGATTAGATTAGACTATAGTGGCACTATGCACCGCGACCAGAAGTTGGTATTTTGTGCTGCCAGCGAATACACCCTATAGGTTCAGGCTCCCTACGATGCCAACTATCCATTTATTAAGAAAAAAAAAACGAAACAAAAAGTTGCGGGAAAAAAATTAGGCTAACAAAATTTTCCGTTTTTTTAATCGACCGATTTTTGGAATTCCTTAATTCGAAATATATTATTGGATGTTCTTATAATTAAGACACATTTACACGCGAGAGAAAACTCCTAGAGAAATATCATAAACACCCCCTTAATAGATCTATTGTAAATGATTTAAGCTATTTCGAGATGTCTATTGCGTAATCTCCACGTGTTTTTCCCGCGTAGAATGTGCTTTTACAACGAATTTTTATTAATTTAGCTTTATACAAATTTTTAAAATCAAATATTTTTTGTAGTGCTGTTTTTTTTAATTGTTTTGGAAACCCCTAAAATTAAGCTAATACTTAGAATATTTAAATAACTATCTCTCGTTGTTTACTTTCACTAGCAATCGATAACACGTTTCTTTGTAAAACGCTCTAACCGTGAAATCGCTCAAGCTATAAGTGTAGAGGAAATTTTCAACCCTATCGATTCGTCTTTAATACATTTGATGAGTCCAACCGAAGCATCGCAAGAAAATACAGCATTATCTAGTATTCAAAATCAAGAAGAATCTGAATCTGCTAAGTTTGTCAAAATGTCAAGTAATATCTCATATAAAAATGAAGGATATCAAACGAATTCCAGTGAAGATGACATAGAAGATGATTTTGAAAAATTAAAGAAACAAAGAGAACAAGAACGATTGTCACACCAAAAACTAGTGTTTAATATACAAGACAAAAACGAAGAAATTGAGATAAAGAGTATAATTTCAAGACTATCTGAAGAAAATCAGGACTACGGATTCGAAGAAGGGATCATCTGATGAGGTTTTGCATTCTACAACAAATGAAACCAAAAAAGATGTTTGAATTTACTTTGAAGTTTTTTTTTTTATAATTTGTTTTGAATTTTATAACAGTTTCAAATTTGTCAAATAAATTAAAATAAATATTTTCAAAAGGAGATGTAAATTTACAAAATGACCGTTACTTATACAGCAGAAGTAGCCACTTGTAGAAAATTTGGATGTTTTATAAAACTATTAGCCAGGTGAGTTATAAAAGTATATCACCTAATAAAGAGTTGCAGAATTTTGTTACTTTACTCAGATGGAGAGGCAGTATTTATAAGCTAATATGGATGGATTTGCTATTATTCCTTACGCTGTATTATTGTATTAATCTTGTCTATATGTATTTGCTAAATGAAAACTCCAGAAGGTTAGTAAAATACAATTTCACTGAAGAATTTTAATTAATATATAGCCCTGTATTACTTTCAAACAAGAACTTTTGAGAATATTGTATACTATTGTGCCAGCTATACTAGCTTAATACCCTTATCATTTGTTTTGGGTTTCTATGTCAATTTGGTGATGAGTCGCTGGTGGGAACAGTATACCACTATACCTTGGCCAGATTCTGTAGCAGTATTTGTAAGTGCTCATGTCCAAGGTCAGGATGAAGGCAGCCGTGTAATGCGCCGCACAGTTATGCGTTATGTTTGTGTCTGTCTTACTATAGTATTTACCATGATATCACCATGTGTGAAAAAACGCTTTCCCAAATTAAAGAATTTAGTAGATGCTGGTCTTTTATTGGAAAATGAAAAAGATATTATTGAATCTATGGACTTGTCATTTCCCAAATACCCTAAACATTGGATGCCTATAGTATGGGCTGCTAGTATTATTACCAGAGCACGAAAAGAAGGCCGAATACGTGATGATTTTGCTGTCAAGACAATTATAGATGAATTGAATACTTTTCGTGGTCGTTGTGGTTGTTTGATGTATTATGATTTTATTAGTATTCCTTTGGTTTATACCCAAGTGGTAACAATAGCAGTATATTCATTCTTTGTATGCAGTTTGTTGGCACATCAATGGACAGATATGAAAAAGGATACTTATGAAAGATTGGATTTTTGTTTGCCTGTTTTTATAACACTACAATTTTTCTTTTATATGGGCTGGCTAAAGGTAGCGGAAACATTGATAAATCCTTTTGGGGAGGATGACGATGATTTTGAGGTAGATTTTACAATTTATTACAAGAGCTAATTATATAGTTTGTTCTCATCTTAGGTTAATTGGATGATTGATCGTAATTTACAAGTTTCCTATCTAATTGTCGATGAAATGCACCACGAACATCCCGAACTAGTAAAAGATCAATACTGGGATGAAGTTTACCCAAATGAATTACCATATGAAGCTGAAACAAAACGAGAACAACCACCTGAACCCTCAACAGCTAAATATGATCAAGAAGATATGAGTAGACAATCACTAACCAAAGTAGACTCTACCAATGTAAGTTTCTGATTTTAAATAAAGCTTATAACACATTTCTATTCCTTATTATTATAACCTCCACACACAGACTGTCATAAGAGTATATATCAGTTTGTCATTCCGTTTGTAAAGCATCGAAATATAGGTTTAATACACCATAAACTATATACATATATTCTTGATCCTTATGAAATTCTAAGTCGATATAGCGGTGTCCGTCTGTCTGCGCAATAGAGACTGCTTATTTTTCCCTAGATTATTCAGCATAATCCTGAGCAGTCGTATTTTTAGACCAGACGCTAAGAGGTGATTATATTATGTTTGAAATTCGCATCAAATTGTTATTTCAAAACTAAAACAGTGTTCCATCTCAAAAATGGTTTTCATTACAAAAATATTTCCTTACATCCAAAAACGTTTTTCACTTCAACAAAAGTTTTTTACGTCTAAAATAATTTTTTTCAAATATTTTATTATTTCATTTGTGTTGTCTGCACTGTGGAGGGTATAAAAAAATCTTTGGTAAAACCAAATTTGATGCACGCACTTGTTTTTAGAATTCCATTACAAATAATGTCAAAACAAGATTATCAATTCAAAGTATTCTTACTTCACATAGTCAACGATTTAGTAAAGCATTTCAGCATTTTTCTACCTATTCTGACGACGATATGACTGATGTGGAAGCCAATATTCCCTCAACTACAGTTTCGGAAAATCTTCAGCGTGTAACATCGTATACTTCAACGGAAGGAGGGGGTTCTCTTGTTGAGTATCCTAGCGAAAGAGGAAAGAAGTGGTCCGGATCTATATTAGAACCACTATCAGAAGAAGGCGAGGAAGCTTACTTCGAAGAAGTGGATGAAGAAGAACTATTACTGGACGAGGAAAAAGAAGTTGAAAGAAATGAAATACAATCTTCCTATGAAAGTGGTAAGTATAAATAAATGCATATTAAAAGATTTAATAAAAATATTTGATATCTACAACTTTATCAATTTTTTATTACCGATTTAAAAATTGATTTTCCGTCAATAAAATAATTATGATCCTTATGCCCATTGTCATGTGTTGTTACCCTCTTTAAGATTCTGATTCCGATTATGATTTATTTGAACGTTTACGTATAGAACGTTTGCAGCAACGTTATCAGCGTCTGAATGATTATTTGGAACATAACTTTGGACCAATATTTCAAATTATACCACCACCCATAGTTTTAACGAAAAATTCCTCTAAGAACAAACCAAAGGAGGTAACAACGCCTAAGGAAGAAGAATTACTGGAGAAAACTTTGGTAGAGTCTGAAGAACAACAATCGTTAAAGGAAACTTTAGTAGAGTTAGAACAAAATCCAACTTTATGCTCACCATTGCCATTTTTACCAATGCAAATACATTATAGCCCTTTATTAACAATGAAAGCTGATTTAAAGGAAACCGAAATATTACCAGACGAGAAATTGAAACAGAAGAAAGATTTAACAACTAATAATTCAATATCAGTTATATCACCAAGCCAATCTGGTTTTTTATCTACTGAATTTAAGCAACAATCTTCAGTGTTAAACCCTCAATCATCGAGTATATCTATAAAATCATCTGAATCTCTGGATAAATTTCAAACAAAGACGATATCTCAACAAAGTTCTTTCCTTTTAGAAACGAAACCAATTCAAACCTCTTCAGTTATCCAGTCAACAGTTTCGAAATTGGAAACTTCAGCAGAAACTTCTTTATCACCGGATATAAGACCAGAACCTTTGTCTATGGCACCCATAACTACAACGAAATCTATAGGTACTTCACCTTTAGGTTCTGCCAGAAGCATGTTTACTGAATCTTCCTCTGAGACTGACGAGTGGGAATTATTACCTATAAATACCACGCCTTCCGCAAAAGAATTCAAGGTTGATCTTGATGAAGTAGATGGAAAATAACAAATGAAAGATATTTTTCCGGTATTTTTTTTTTTAAATTTTCTACTTATTAATGGTGTTTTATTTATTTAATAAAAAAGGATTTTAATAAGATGTAACATTATTCATTTTTATTCCCAGCAGAACTTTCTTTCCTTAATGCATAAGGTAAAAATTACAGTAACATGTTCAAGTTTCAAATCTGCCAACTGATTTTTACTCCTTATTCATATCAAAATGGTAAAAAAGTCTGACAAACAATTTATTAAAAAATTTGGTATCCCACAATGAGTGTAATTCCCATTATCCCATAAATATGATATTGAACAGATTAAAAGTATTCTCCCCTCTAGAACATATCAAGTTTTATTAACCCATTTTGCACCATAAATTAACTGCCAGAACGAATTAAGAATTTTTAATAAATTATTTGTCGCTGTTTCACCTAAGACCCCAATATCTAAATAAATGTTGAATTGTTAGTAAAGAGACAAAATAAGAAAAAAAAACATTCCATAAAAAATACAGTGCTCTAATGTCATTGTAAGGAGGCGAAGTAGTTTTTGACATTTTAAAATAATTTTTATGAAACTGCTGAAAAATGCCAAAAAAAAAAATTTCAAAGGAAAACTCGACAATTCTGGACAAATTGTTTTAAATTTTTTCACTTAAAATTACATGTTTAAGTTTGTGCAATTAGGTTTCAAAAACAAAATGCTGCTGAGAGGATAGTCTTTGGATTTTGAAGTGTTTGACCTAAAATGTTCTTATTTCCAATGTTTTGACATTTATAAAAGATTAAAAAATGTTTGCTGGGTTTATTTTATTTTATATAAATATTAATATTCATATATATGCTGGCAGTTACTTATAGTCCTATTTTTGTTATAACAAAAATGTGTATATTTTAGACCAAAATCCTATAAATAACTGTCATTATCATTGGTTTCCATTTTTTAAAGAGTTGATATTAAATATTTGGAACAATTTTCGTTAACCATAAAGGCATCTTGGTTACCCAAAATATGAACCCAAATGTTCATATGCAGTAGGGAGTGAGAATGGTAGTATTTTAAAATACACTCATACATCATATTGTTGTTATTAGAGAGGCTGCGAGGATATGAAAATGCTATATGTATGTGTTCTCAAAAGCTCATTAAGTCGATTTATGTGGCAAGTCATAAATTGTTGCAACAAAATGTTCTTGAAATTACAGTGTGCGTACCCAAAATGACACACATACACATTGAAATATATTTAGTTTACTTTAGGCTATCATAATTTTGTTTTGCAACCATATGAAAAGATAGAGAGAAAATATTGAAGGCCAGTCATATGTAAAATTTTATGTTTTGTAAAAGCCAAGTAAATAAATTTCAAATAGAACCAGATTTTATAATAGAATGGCTATGTAATAACTATTTGTCAAAATTTTAATATTATTAAGCTAGCCAAATGATTTTATAAGAGCAAATGAAATAATGTAAGAATGTTTAATGTGTGTAAAATTCTGAAATCTCATCTTTAAAGACAATTAAAGTTTGTTTTTTTTACTAAATTTAATATAAGTTGTCCCGAAAAAATCCATTAAAATTAGTTATTAATTTGTAAATACGTATGTATTTGCAAATGTAATGCATTGCATATGTTTCACTTATACAGTTTGTGATATACAATGATAAGTGTATGTGTATATTGTCATTTAAGTGTATATGTTATATAAAATATTTACATAAAAAACAACCAAGGCAATATTTTCTTTTTCTTTGATGCGTAATATTTTTGTTATTTAACGCGTCGCAGCATTTACTTATTATTTTTATGGAAATTGCCATTCAGTCACTCATTGCCAACAAGTCACAATAATATAACCAACGATATTTTATAAGAACACCAACTATGCATAAAAACAGTGGAAGCTGTTATAAAAGGATATCAAAGTTAGCAACTATTTTAATTTTTCAGTACATTAAACGTTTAATAGAATTAAAAAAATCATTTTAGCTTTTAAGTGAAAGACATATTTCATATAATTCATTAAACTTTTTTCTTTATAGTAAAAGGTTTGGATACGTTTAAGAGGTTTTACTGTACAATATTTACATATCGAGAGCCCATATTCAAAATATGCCAACTTAAATTTTGGTCTCAATGACTTTCCGATGGCAAATAGCTGTCATATACAATCAATTCCAATCTGTTATATAAAATTTCAAAGCAAAAAATATAATTTGTTCTCATTTTATATTAATTTTTGTTATTCTGCTATCAGAAAGTACAATTTTTTTTGGTGAAAATAAATGATGATTCCCCTTGTAAATTAACAACATTTAAAAAAAATATATATTATAAATCTACCTCATATCTAATCGCATTTGACATGCTGATCACGGATCTTGAATATTGAATAAAACATCTCAGTAAATGGTTAAATAATATATATTTTTCAAAAAAATCGTTTTTTTATTTTCCGACAAAATATGCTAACTTTGAACAATATTTGGTTTTTAATATATTAAAACATGATATCTCAAAAAATATGCAAACTAGTGCAAACAGAAAATTTTTTGCATATCCGATTAAAAACTTTTTGAACATGTGATATATAATAGATTATATTTTGCAACTAAATCTCTTATAATTCCACAACAGCATGGATTTCGTAGTGGAAGATCCACAATTTCGAATCTAATGTTGTTTACTGATTATTGTATGTCGCAGTTTGAAGTTTCTTCACAAGTTGATGCAATTTATATGGATTTATCAAAAGCTTTTGATAAATTGTCACATAAGATTTATTAGAAAAGTTGTCAAGCTTGGGCATTCATTCTGCTTTTTACAGTTGGTTTTCTTCCTATTTACATAATCGGGAATGTGTTGTGAAGATAGATGACTATGAATCGTCACCTTATATTCAAACTTCTGGTGTGCCACAAGGGAGTGTATTGGGCCCTTTATTGTTCAATATCTTCATAAATGATGTATTTACATGTTTTAAATATTCTCAGTTTCTACTCTATGCTGATGATATGAAAGTGTTTTCAAGAGTTGGTAGTTTGAATGATGCATTAAATTTACAAATTGATCTTGATAATCTAAATATATGGTGTTTTCATAATAAATTGAATTTTAATATGAACAAGTGTTTTCATATGTCATATGCAAGAATCCGTAATCCTATACAAACTTCTTATAGAATTGGTGCTAATTTAGTTAAATCTGTTAATGAAGTTGAAGACTTAGGAATAGTATTTGATTGTAAGATGACATTTTTGCCGCATATGGAAAAAATGATTCCCAAAGTTTACTCTACTTTTGCTTTTATTAGAAGAAATTGTAATGATTTTTCAGATCCCTATACCTTGAAATTGTTGTATACTTCTTATGTCAGGTCTAAATTAGAATATGGTGCAATAATTTGGAGCCCTCATGCAGATATTCATATTAAACGTATTGAAAAAATACAGAAAAAATTTATTAAATTTGCATTACCGCATTTGAATTTTGTTTATCCAGTTCCTACATATGAAGTCCGTTGCATGCATCTTGGCTTAGAAACGTTAGAAACTCGGCGTAGGATTCAATCAATGCTATTCTTATTTGATTTAATAAATGGTAGTATTGATTGCTCCAGTCTCTTGGAGAAAATTCCGTTCAATGTACCCAGTAGACATCTTCGTCACAATGATTTGTTTTTTGAAATTTGTCATCGTTCTAATTATATCTTGAATAGTCCTCTAATTAGGACAATTAGAGAATTCAATTTATTAAATGTAAATCAAATTGTAGAATTTAATACATCAAAATCCAATTTTAAAAATTTTTTGCTATTTAATTCTGTAAAATTATAGTAGTTATTTTAATAATTAAATAATTATTTAATTTTTTTAAATTAATTTAATTAAAATTAAGATATTCTTAGTCTGTAAGGAACTATGTTCTATAGACATTAAATAAATAAATAAATAAATAAAAAAAATTATATAAGCCATATCAAATTAGATATAATTATATACGGAAATTGGTGGATAATATATATAATTATATATTAGATATAATTATATAATTATATATTAGATATAATTATATAATTATATATTAGATATAATTATATAATATATTATTATATTAGTTTTACAATACACACAGAGAAAATTAGATACCAGTTTCATAAATTTTCGTCCAATGTAACAATTTCATTAATATTGACGAAACATTTCAGAAAAAATAAAAATTATAATGACCATATCAACATCTCTGAACATTTTCTACACAAAAATAATGAAATCCTTACTAACACAACCTAACCTTCATATATATAGTGAATCATTTCATAAATATAATGAAATTGATTTTATTTTTATGAAATGTTTCATAAATACTATGAAACGTTACATTGAACGAAAATTTATGAAACATTTGTTGATTTATGTGTCTTTGAGTGTAATAAGCGAAATGACTAATTGTTTAGCTCTCCTGTGAAGTTGGCATTTTTGAGTTGGTATTTATTGAATATAGGAGCTCGATATATATGTTGCCTTCCAATCCAACTGCCCCGCTACAGGCAAAAATATATCACAGCATTGTCAAACTACACTCAGGGAAAAAAGTTTTATCATATTGATGAAACTATTTCATAAATCGTTTGTGATCAATTATTCATCATATCTATGAAGTTTTCATGGATATGATGAAGAGTTTCATAAAAATGTATGTCAAATGTTTCATAAATCTTCATAATTTTATAAAAAAGTGAACATATATTTTTTCTGTTTTCCTAATTTAAGAAGAGCGCAGGTTTGATTCTTACATCCGCAGGTTGTTATAAAAATTTATCATATAGAGACAATCTGACAATAAGACACAAATAATAATACAATTTAAATGGAAAATCACTGATGACGCATGTCCATTTAAAGGCAGAAACTAGTCTAGTCAGATTTAAATTAATAGTGTTTATAATTTTTAAAGAAAAACGTTTATTCTTTTTATTAACCTCAACCTTTCTAAATTAAATTTGTCAAATGCACATTAATTAAAAAATTAATTGCGACTGTCTATATGACGTTAAAATAACACTGTACTAAAATACATTATAAAACTTGCCCTGTGGCGATGTCTCAACTTAAACGCAAAAATTGTCAACACTGAACGTAAAAACCATACGTCAATCTGGTAATGTTGTGAAATAGAGATGGAGGAGATTAGAAAAATAAACAAAAAATCTAAAAATAGAATATTTGAGTTTGTTAGTGATGTTCACTTCTGAGTATAATATACAATAACAGAAAAGCTAATAGGAAAGAAAACTGCAATTTAGATGCATTACATTCGAGGCAATACTTGGGTGTGATCCCTTAACGGTCATGACTTGGTATTGTTACGTTTGTAATGTAAGAAGAGCGCAGGTTTGATTCTTACAGCCGCAGGTTGTGGAAAAAATGTATCATAGAGACAATCTGACAATTATAAGACAAAAATAATAATACAATTTAAATGGAAAATCACTGATGACGCCTGTCCATAAAAAGGCAGAAACTAGTCTAGTCTGATTTAAATTAATAGTGTTTATAATTTTTAGAGAAAAACGTTTATTCTTCTTCTTAACCTCAACCTTTCTAAATGCAATTTGTCAAATGCATATTAATTAAAAAATTAATTTCGACTGTCTATATGACGTTAAATTAACACTGTACACTGTAAAATAACCAGGTACAGTGTAAAAATCGCTTAATGTATATGCTCGACATATGTATTAACAAAAAATCTTTAATGTTTGTTGATATGCTTTGCTTATGTAGAAGGATAGTATATGATGACATTAGAGAAAAGAATTGCCATATAAAGTTTTAACTGAAAGTTAAACTGGCAATTATGATAATGACTAGAGAAAAAACAAAACACACTATAAATAGAAATCGTTTGTGGTAAATTTCATTCTAACTCAACACACAGAGTAATGTGGGATTTAAAGTTACCCAATTTCTTTAACGTGTGAGTTAAATAGAAGATATTTACGATTAACACTAAATGGCACGAAGAATGTTGATGAAGACCGTAGTGGGTCAGAAAATGCATTCCATTCATGCTAGTGTCTAATAACTTTTTCTGTGTTTTTTTCTAATAGTCAAAGTAAATTATCATATATAAATTATATTTTTTCTGTTAATTTAGAGAAAAATTTGTCATGATCTCAAACCGAACGAATAAAATCTCACACATAAACTTATAGATCAACGATAAAATTCACTATTGAATTCTTTTTTACTTAGATTTTCTATTTAAAATTGAGAAACTATCATAACCTCAATTGAAAGTCCGAATTTCTAATCAGTTGATGTGTTCTAAATTTTGAATTGAATTTAGTTAATAATAATTTAATTTTTATATATTTCAGTGGAAACGGAAATGTTTCACATCAATGTTTTTAAATTTAAAATTAATATTTTTAGCTCAATTTATTTTTTCTGAATTTTAATCAAAATTAATATCAATTGCTATTTTCTGAATTTAAATTTGAAATTCTGAGTTTTAATTGCTTTATTCTAAATTACAGTTGCAAAAATATTGTAAATATTTAACTACGACTACTTTGTTAATTTTTAGAAAAAATTATTTTTTTTTTGCATTTTTTGTTGGCCTCTGTTAGTTTAATATTGCAGTAGTATACATTTTTTTGCTGGACAGTTGGCTGGAAAAGCAACATATATTATTGAATGAGCGTGTTATTGTGTTTATATGTATATGTTTGTTTAAATATTATAATGACAACGAATGTCTCTTGAGGGAAAGTCTTTTAAAAATTTAAGCGAAACACAAAGTAGAAATCAAAATAATACCATCAAAAATGAATTATTTTTGAAATGAGATTATTTATATGAATAATGAATACAAGAGGATATGTGTCCTAACAAAATTTTTTTAATGGGTAATTTTTAAATATTTTTTATAATTTGTTTCTCATAAAATTTTTTTTGCTTCAAAAAACTAATCGCAGTCAAACTAAAATTTAGTTCTAGACCCTAGTAAAACAAATTTTAAACAAAATCCGCAAGCAGGGAAACCTCAAAATATTAGAACGAACACATAAAAAACCCAAAATATTTTACTTGAAACTTCAATTAAACAAATTAAAAAATGTATGAAACGTAATTTAATGGAGGAATTGTTTCAATACTACAAGCAAAAACTTAAAAATTATTAGAGTTTAAGAAAAAATTATGTAAATTTATTAATTTTTAAAAAAATATTTCCCATACTTATAGCGAACTTCGTTTATAACGAAATAAATTGTCCGGTCCCTAAACCCAAAAATAAAAAGTGTAAAATCAACTAAAAAAAGCGTATAGTATAAGTTACCTAAGTTTATTGTATAGAATACAACTTCAACTTTTTCGACAAGTGATACAAACAACTTCGGTAAAAAGTTCTTAAAAAAATTTGTAAAATTTGCATGTATTGGTTTTATATATTTTTATATGTAATGTTTTTTAATGAAAAAGCATTTTAGTTAATATTATAAATTTATTGGTACTTTTTTGTGTAAAAAATTAAATAAATATAATAAAATGCTTATCTTGCATCCCACACGTTTCACAAAAACCAACCATTCCTGTGGTATCAGAACATTCCAGCGGCACTTAGTTCCAGGCAAGAAAAAAGTGAAATCCAGTAAAATAAAAATTCATTAAAATTTATTGCAATTTTATTTCAGCACAAATACATACCAATTTCAAATCATTCATCAATTTTTTAATTTTGAGTTTTTTATTGAAAAAAATATAGACTTTTGTACACATGAAAAAAAACCCCTAATTTGCATGCCATATTAACATATGGTTGTTTATGTACATTACACAATTAAGCTTTATAGTTTTCTTTTAAAACTTAATGAAAAACCCATTTGCTATCTTGAATAACTTACTACTTTGACAGCTTTCAAATTTAAATTTAGAAAGTTACAAAAAAAACATAGGTAAGATACAAAATAGCACATTGAAAAACAAACAATGTGAAATATTTTAAATTGCTAAAGAAATGACATGTAATTTATACGTGGACTGCGGTTGTTTATACGTTACTTATATAACTTCTATCAACTTAATATAAAAAAAAATACAAAGTTGACTTCGATATTCTTACACTAGTTTATTTTGTGTGTGTACGAGTTCGTTATAACCGCACTAAACGTAAATTAATTTTATAGAGACCTGTCAAAACTAAAAAGAACACGAGTAAAATTAACAGTAACATATGCTACAATGTAAAATAATTATAAAAAAAAACTTTAAAAATCGCATACATCTCCTATATAAATATTTACCTAAATGTTAAATGAACTTGTATATGTATGCGTTTGATTGGATTGATTATATTTTTGCCTGAATAAATTTATACATAATTGCCAATTAACACTTTTCATCGTAATGCTTTGATGATTGATGACAACATACAGTTATACTTATGCACATACATATACACACATGCATAAGTAAATACACTCACAATATAGCTTCAGTTACCGATTCAATTTTGTTTATAAAGTTATACGTACTGCGTAGAGTAACTATTTTAACTATATGGAATACCTCTCACGTGCTTCTCGACAAAAAGTCGAGCTTTGCCCAACCCAGTAACAAACATTTTCTCTTTAAACTGAGTCGAGTAGCAACATTTTTTGCAAAAAATGTGTCGAGTCATATTTTTGCAATAATCAAAAAGCTACAAAAACTTTTGTTTAACACAAAAATGTAGTAAAAACGCAACACTTACATAAAAAATGTTAATATTTTATCATTGTCAGAAGTTTTTTAGCACATTATTTTGCAAGACTTTTTGATTTTTTTAGTTAAGCCGATTTTTTTTTATGGTAAAGCAGATTTTATCATTTTTGCTGGATGATTTAGAATATTTCGAAGTAAATTATCTGGCAACACACCCAATTTAAACACCTTCAAACACAGTTTTTTACCTTCAAACCTAATGTTTGTCAACCCGAAGAAAAAAGTTATATATATATATATATATATATATATATATATATATATATATATATATATATATATATATATACATATATATAGTATATATACACAGAGAAATAAAGTTCCAACCGAATTGAAAAGTGTATTTAAATGGTAACAACTTATAGCTTAAGTTAGAACAACAATATTTACATTAGATTTCTGAATATTTTGGTTGTTATAACTTAAAATTCTGTTGAATTAACCGAACATTGTTGTGAAAACTAACGTTTTTTGATGTTTTAATTGCGAAAATCTTAATAAAATTTTGTAATTTACTAATTATAGAGAAAAAAAATTTTATACATATTTCACTTTAAAAATCGTCAAATGGGGCCAAATAGTCAAATAACCTGCATTTGCTTTTTTACACTATGACATTTTTTTTAATTATTTAATAAAAAAAATGTATAATTTAATGTCTTCAACAAAAAAAGTACAAAAGTACAGAGGCTTCAGCCATTAATATACAGGAAAATTTCATACGCCATGATGTACAATTCCATGTGTTTGTTGTTTTTGTACACTGATCATATAAATTTGCCTTTTATATTGATTGCTGGAGCCGCGCATTATTAGACAAATGGTAATAAAATGGCACCAATGACTAACACAACGAATTGAAATTAACGAAAAAATTATTTCTTATAAAAAGTGTTTAGTTTTTGAAAAATATAAAAATTGTATTACATTTGCCGTCGTTATCCGTATATTCCGCATCAAATTTGTTGAAGTTTGGAAGATAGAATTTTTATCATTTTCATTATTTTTTTTAAATGGATAAGTTTCTATGTACATATGTGATTAAGTTGAATATACATAGATTCGAATGAAAGAAAAGAGTGAACGGCCACATCCAAGCTGTAACACCAAAAGATGATGATGAAATCGAATCTTGCAAAAAATGTCAACACATTCCAATAGTTTTGCGATTGCTGTGATTTTTTCATTTTTTAGATATTTTTTAGATATTTAGATATTTTTAGATTTCAGAAAATCGAGACTTTTGGTATTAATTTTTTTATAGTTTCGAAGTCTACATAATCTAACCCTGCATTTGAGTATAATAGTGCAAGTAATTGTTCAAGGATGGATTTAAAAATTGGAAAAATGTGATATTTTAGGCATCGGTCTATGTGCGGAACGTTTTTGCTCAAAAATTAAAAAAGAATAATATTTTTCTCTCAGTACAGCCCATATCTTGATGCTACGTTAAAAGGTTATACCCCTGATTAAAAAGTATTTTTAAATTAAAACGGTAACTGTCACATGGCTTTATAATTAAGAAAATATGTATATATTTTTTTAATTCGAAGCAATTTAAGTTTTTTTTATAAAATATAAAATGAAAAAGAATATATTTTGATTTACTAGATTAACTTGATTAATAGAATAAAATTGTTTGAGTTATTCGTTACTCGAAATTGGCAATTTTAAGCTACTCGAACAATTGTTTGATTAAAATTCATCGATTAATCGAGTAACGGTTAACCGATTGAATACCCTAGGTGCTATGCAGAAAAAATGAAAGAAATGTACGCGTACTGCTGATAACAGTACGTCTGACAACCATATTTCTACATATCTTTATAATATAGAAATTTTTTTTCACTGCAATTTTATTAAAAACTAGAACAAATTTCAAGGATTAAATTTAATGAATTACCTTAAATTGTATTAATATAAAACCGACACTGGCCTCATTAGATGAATAACGACGCCACTGCACTTTTGCAAACAAAACATGCAGGCATATACAATCACGTTCAACAATATTACAAAAACAACAAACAGCAAAGAAAGCAAGCAAATGAAAATTAATACACTTTAAATTTAATAATTTTTAGTTTGATAGTTTTTTGTTTTAATCCATTATACACTTTTTATTTTAATTTATTAAATATAAACTTTTATTTTTGCATTTACTATGATTACTATACATAACTTATTTTAACACACTTAAGAAAACCAACCGAATTCTAGAAAAATCACGCCATTACTAAATAAATAAGAGACGAACAAGAAAGAGTTAGTGTGTGTGGAGACAATTTTGTGGAGACTTCAAAGAAGCTTAATAATATTTGATTGAATAAAAGAATGTATAATTTGGCATGATCAAATATACCATTGACAGCAGTTAGTTAATAGGATTTTAGTGTATTTTGTAAAAACAAACAAAACAAAAAGAACGATTACTATCAGGGATGGAAAGTCAATTATGACAAAAAATATAAAACACTCACCTCATCATTTTTAAGTTTCTCTATCTCTCTCAATATCCATATAATTTAGACTACTTGCTTTTAGTGTTTTTGTTTTACAAGCATTTGCTCTGCAGTTGCATACGCAAACAAACAAAAAAAAAGGCGAACAGCACTGTCGACAGCGCTGTTTAATTGGCACCAGCTTTTATAAAAAAGTAATTTTTGTGCATTAAATTTGTTTTAAATAATTACATCGGCTTCATCCAGCTTTGAGCCGCCGCCGGTAATTTTTTGCTCAGCCGCCGCCGTCGTTTCATAGTCGACTTGTATCTCTGATCACGTTCAACAATATTACAGCAACAACAAACAGCAAAGAAAGCAAGCAAATGAAAACTAATATGTACACTTTAAATTTAATAATTTTCAGTTTGATAGTTTTTTGTTTTACTCCATAATACACTTTTTATTTTAATTTGTGAACTATAAACTTTTATTTTTGCATTTACTATGATTACTATAACTTATTTTAACACACTAAAGAAAACCAACTGTATTCTAGAAAAATCACGCCATGACTAGATAAATGAGAGACGAACAAGAAAAAGTTAGTGTGTGTGGAGACAATTTTGTGGAGATTTCAAAGAAGAATAGTAATAATTGATTGAATAAAAGAATGCATAATTTGTCATGATCAACCATACCAACAATTACTACCAGGGATGTAAAATCAATTATGACAAAGAAATATAAAACACCATTCACCATGTATGTTTCTCTATCTCTCTCAATATCCATATACTTTTGATTATTTGCTTTTAATTCAGTGATTTTGTTTATTTTTTACCAAGCGTTTTATTTTTAGTATATGTTCCAACTTCAGGATCATAAAAAAACATAGATTTTTAGATTTAACATTATTTTTTAAAATTAATATTTATTTGTTTATAAATGAATTCCAAAGAAGTACTTAATTGGATTAAAATAAAAAGTACTGATCTCTAAAACATTTTCCATTTTATTTTTTAATAAAAATACTTATTAGATAATCAAATCAAATTATATATAATTTGATCATATTAGATAGACTCATTTTTCGGATCAAACATATGAGATCATATATATATGCTAAGAATACCATGAGATCAGCTTATGTATGCCATTTTTTGGATCAGATGTGATGTTTAGTTACATACTCATAATATATATGATTAAATCGGTACTTTTTCTTCGGGTATATGTATATAAAAAGGGCAGATTTTGTTTGTTATTCATAACAAACGTTGACTTGTTGTGTTCTGTTTTGTAATCACAAAAAAAACTTTTAAACTAAAAAAAAAACAACGAAAATAATCGTTTTTTTCCGTTAAGTACTGAACGTAGTTTTAAAATAATTTCTGTTGTTTTTACTACTTTTATCGGATATTTTAATAATGTTAAAAAATAAATATCCAAATGGTTTGAATATAATTTAAAATAAGTAGTCCTACTTTTAATTGTGTTTTCAATTAATTTAATAGGTATTTTATGTAGTTTTTAACGTAATAATATTGTGAGTGTATACATTCAAACACTAGTATGTGAAGTTACTGGAAAATTTTTTAAATTTTTAACCCAGTAGCAGCAGTCAATCATGCAACAACAGTTGGTGATTTTGGTGCGCTACATTATGCTTTGGTTGCATACTTTACTTTGGCAACATTGAAATGGATATGAAGTTGAAAGATATTAAGAGGTATGTCAATGTCACAGGGCTATCTTAGTAATATTTGCAAGATGTTTCCCATATTTTTGGATTTATTTGATTTTAAGAGGTGTTAAGGAAGTCAAATCTTGTTGATCAATTCTTAACTTTTACATAAAACAATCTTAAAAGTATATGAAAAAGTATAAAAACCAAATACATACGACAGTGATAGTTTTAATTTTTTTTTTTTTTTTTTTTTTTATTAATTAATAATCATATAATTACAAATTATATACTATTAGCCTAACCGAGCACTAGCTACTATGGCCTTCGGCGCGTTGTAGCGAAAACAGACCAGTGCCTCTGGTGGGAATCGAACCCACGACCCCCGCACTGATAATCCAGCACGCTACCAACTAGCCTACCGGGGCGCACTAGTTTTAAATGAAATGTAATGCATTTTTAAGTTCGCTTTGCATAATTATTGCGATCTCATATTTCATATATTTATTTTGTACTACAAATTTATATTTTATAAACTCTTGGCAACAATACCCACTACCACTCACTAACCTGGCATGCTTCATCATGCTATATCCAATGATTTTACCACTTTTTCCAGTGGCTAAATGAGTAACAAACTCTAGTACATCATTTGAGTTGACCAAAGCAACAAACGTACATTCGAACAAACATACGAGTGTGTGAGTTTATATTGAAGACTGTTAAGCAACCAATCAAACTACGTGGACTATTAAAAATCCAAATTGGCAAAATTATTCAAGCGACAATATAAATTTTCAACAAACTTTTATTTAACAACATATTATTTGATAATTCACATACATTCATACACACACACAAATTCATATACAGGTATATCAACAAATATTCGTATAAATACAAGCACTTACTGATAAACTGGTATGTATTTTATTTATTGCCAGGACGATTTGCTATAAAGAGAGTGAGAATGAATGAGGTTGACGTTGGTGAATGATGATTGAAACCAATCAATGTTGCTTATAGCATTTAATTAAATGAACATTTTTATAAAACGAAAATACAAGAGCAATTTTAAATTAATAAGAGTATTCACAAATTAGAATACAAAGCTTTGCTTGTTCAATACAATCAGTGAGCGATCAATATTTTTTTGTTCAATATTTTTTATCAATAAGAAAAAGGAAATTTCTTCATTGTTGCTACAAGTTTACAATCATTCATAAATGTTTTTACCTCCCAGGTGAAAAAGTAATCGCGCTTGATCATATATGAAGACATATGGGCTTGTATAACACAGGTCAACAGCAAAAAAAGGCTTGACTAACCACTATATAGATTTGATGCATCATGGCTGCCTAAGTACAAAAATGGTAAAATTTTTCAATTCTATGGATAATTTTTTTTTAAAAAAATTTTTTTTAAAATTGACAATATTTTGAGCCATTTCTCCACTTATGTTGTCATAACTCAAAAACAACTAGTCCGATTTTGTCAAATTAAATTTACAAAAATTAAGGTTTACAATATCTTTAAAGAACTGTACAAATTTTTTTAATGCGATCAATAGTTTCAAAGTTATGAAACAAATTGTTAGCAAAAAAAAAAAAATGCTAAAAAAAAAAAAAATTTGAAAAACAAAAATCTGGAAAAAATCGAAAACTGCAAAAAATATTACTTTTTATTTTTTTGTAGTAAAGCTACATATCATGCGAATTAAACTAGATATGGATCATAAAAATCGATGCATGCTTTACATTTTTATTTACAATTAATTGAAGGTATCGCATATTTACAAGCACTGTAGAAAATTGTACCTACATAATGAAAATGCAGAACATAAAAACTCAGGTGCATTTTACGACACGCATTTTGGCAAAACCCCTTTGGGAAAAACCTCTATGACATTTTTATGATTCTAATAATTAAAAAAAAATAAGTAATAAACAAAAGATTGTTTAATTTTTACGATTGCGGTAGGATAGTAATAAAACGCTCATAAATGTGCGTGTACGCTGAAGTGCTCTTATTTTCCGTTAGCTACCTGTAACGGATAATTTTTTTTTTTTCATAAAAGTCCTTAATGTTTTTTAGGATTCTTGGGAATAATAAAAAATTTGCAGCACACACAAACTGTATCCACACAAAGGGTTATCCCAAATTATAGTATCAGTATTTATAAGATCTCCTTGACCCTTTTTATTTCATTCAAGAAGTGTTTGCGATAACGCAAACATCATTTAATACCTACACAAAAATTAGAGTCATACAGCTTAGAAGTTAAAAACAATTTTCAAATATTAATAAAAATGAGCCAGAAAGCCAGAACATTTTCATGTAAAAACGATCCAGATTTATTTTGTTATGTGTGCGGCCAATATATCACCGGGAAAAAAACGGAAGTGGTTCTAAACTTCATTGCAAAAGTCATATCAAGATTGCTATAATATCTATCCGCACAATTTGAACCAGCATTGGACACCGAGTACTATATGCATTCCATGTCGATTGAATTTATCTATGAAGTCTTCTAACGTAAAGTAAGTATAAATTAATAGATTTGGAATATTTTATAATTACAATATTTCTTAATTAAAATTTGAATTCTTCATATTCCTGATTTCAATTTTTTTTTTCATTTTACAGACGACACTTGGAAATTTTGAAGCCTATGCTATGGAGAGAAACAGCGAACCACGCATCCGAGTGTTATTTTTGTTTAAGTACAAAAAGCATATTTGATGGCCCACAAATTCGCAAATTGGTGAACGATACTGAATTTGGCAGTTCAATGTCAGAAATTGAGAAGAATGCATGGGATTCGTTTGTATGGGTTATTCAAAATTTCTTAGGAAATAACAAGGGTGATGATTACGTTGCGCACGTTGAAGAGATGTTAACTCACTTCCAGAATCTTGGATGCAACATGAGCATCAAAGTACACTACCTGCACAGTCACTTAGATCGTTTTCCTGAAAATCTAGGAGACTTGAGTGAAGAACAGGCCGAACGATTCCACCAAGATATCCGGACAATGGAGGAACGATACCAGGGTCGCTGGGATGCACACATGATGGCTGATTTTTGCTGGAGTATTCAGAGTAACACTTCGTTATTCAACAATAGTAGAAAATCGACTAAAAGATAATTTTAGAGTTTGTAGTTTATAATACATATTTATTTATTTATTTTCTTGTTTTATTTATTATAATAAATGTGAATAATAAAATATAAATTTTCTACTATTTAATTTATTTATTTATTTACATTTAAGCTCATCCAACACAAATGTCTTTCCGAAGAATAGAATCAGTATATTCTAGGTAGGGTTTTGCCAAAAAATACACGAATGTTACTATGTAATGCATTTTTGATGTGAAAATTTGTACATAGCATGGGGAAATGTTTTCAAAATTCAATCAATCGAAAGAAGAACATTAACTACTCAATTTTATGTATATCAGACAAAAAACTAAATTTGGTGAAAATGAGCGAATTCACTTAATTGTGAATAAATTCGAAAAAAAATCAATCGATTTTTATGATCGATATCTCATTTTGTTCCTATTACATGTGGCTTTGCGATAAAGCAATAAATCTGAACGATTTTTGCCGTTTTCGATTTTTTATGATTTTTTTTTAACCAAAAAAATTTGCTATTTTCACGTAAAAAAAATATTTTTTCCCTCAATTTTTTATTATAACTCCAAAACTACTGAGCCGATTGAAACGCAATATATTAACGGATTAAAGGCTATGTAAATTTCAGTTTTTCTAAATTTATTTGAATAATATCGGACTAATTTTTTTTTAGTTATCATTAATTATGTGGAGACACGTCTAAAAAATTTATAATTTTAATTAAAAATTTTTTAAAAAAAAACCTCTCCATAGAATTTCAAAATTGAACCATATTTGTACTACTGGGACCACAATACATCAAAATTGTATAGTGGTTTTCAAAGCCCCTAAAATTTTTTCAAAATTGTTGCCTTGTGTAATCAGTGCTATCCAAACATACTAATTTGCGAGCAAATATATGATCATATATGTTCTTATACAATCCCATTTTTCACATGGGCTTTTAATTAAAAAATATGTTAATTCCCATAATGTACATCAGCACAGTTAATAAAAAACTACAATTAATTTTTATTTGCTTGGTTTGATTTTATTATTTTTTGGCTTAAAACAGTTTGCATTTGTATTAAACAATTGAAGGGTAAGTAGATGAACTTAACAGAGAAAAATATACCAATTAGTAGTGTCCGACCGAACTCACTTTTTTTGGCCGAACTTCGGCCGAAGCAGAACTTAAATGGCTTTTTAATTTAAATAACATGTGAATTTTGGTTAATTTTGAAATTTTATTAATGTAAAACAAAAAAATATTTAAACATGAGTAATGCTACGTTTCCACTGTAGGTGTTTTGAAACAAAACATGCTTTGTACATGTTTTCCCACACATTTTTGTTTTTCACCAAAAAACAGGTTTTACTCAAAACATGTAAGTGGATATAAATCTCAATAAAGCTAATTAATATTTTTTTTTTTTCAAAAATATGAAAAAATAGTTCAATTATTTTAATGACGTCTATTGAAATGGTAATTCTTAAATTTTTTAATTTTTACTAAAACATGTAATGAATTTAAAACAATTTTTTTTGTTGGCAATAGAAATTAAAGAATTTAATCTGAAAATGTACTAATTTTCTTCAAATACTTGGATGAACATCACTTTTTGGCCGAACTCCGAAGCCAAATACTCGGTCGGACACAAAATATTGAACAATATACAACAATAACATTAATTTTATTTATACATATGTTAAACAAATACCGTTTAATATAATTTATTTAAAAATTCAAAGAATATAAATTCACATTGTCATAATTATTAGGGCAAGTTTTTTATGACATTTAAAATTAAACGTCACTTTTCCAATTATTTTGTAAAAATACAATTTTATCGGATCCTTGCCAGCGCAATTTTGACAACTTTTTTAGACCTTTCGTTAAAAATTCTATGAATTAAAACCCAATCTTTAATAAGTTTTCTTAATAAATCAAAAAATGTATACATAAATTTCGGAATGTTTACTTTTAAAGCATAGAAAATTTTAAATTTTTTAGTCCATTCTTGAAAAAATGGTAATACTACGATACCATGTTAGGACTTGTTCTATAAATTTCTTCATTATTGATTTTTTTTTATTCAAAATATTGTATAAAAGTCCATATAGAGGGATTTACACAGAAAAGTTAATCTACTAAAAATGGGATTAACTGAATAATCAAGCACTAAACAAGTCGATTAAAACATATTTTAATCTTTTTGATTAACTGTTAATCCAACTGTTCCTCTGCTAACTATTTCTAACTAACGTTGCATGCATACACACAGAGAAATGTTTTGCTATTTGCCAACTAATATTTGGTTGCTACGACTGAAATTCGGTTATTACGAATTTCAGTCGGTTGGTAAAACTGTACATTAGTATTCACAACAAAGTGCGGTTAATTCAACTGTATTTTAGTTGTTAGACCCATAATATTTATAAATCTAATATAAATATCGTTGTACTAACTGAATTTATAAGTTGTTACCATTAATATACACTTTTCAATTCGGTTGGCACTTTATTTCTCTGTGTGTACTACTAATTTTCTGCAACTCTGTGTTTTAATACAATTTCGGTTGGCAACGCTAAAAAAACATGCATACAAAGATAAAAATTAACGTGTAGACGTTACCGACAAATATAAATATTTGCTAACGCCGACATTTTCCTTGTTTCTCTTTCCCGGGTAACTATCGGCGACACCTTGGTATTTTAAACAAACAATGTTAATGGAAGAATAAAAAGGTGGATTAACGTAAATCAGATAGATTAATTTCTCTATCTAAACTCACTTAAATCAACTTGTATTTTTAGAAATGTCATGATATTTTTTGTTCCAATTTTGTTTGTTATTTTTTTGAGACATTTTGTCTAACTTTTTTTAACTTTTTTTGTGCAATTTTAAACTGGCCCTGACAATTATATATTAATTTGCAAGTTATATAAAAGTAAGTACTAAATTCATTAATATCTCTGTGCGTATTTTTTTGCTTTTTGCAAAACGTAAGTTAATTTTTATTAATATACTTTCATTATAGTTGCATAATAAAAAATGCAATAAAAATATATTTTTATGCTCTAATTATTTAAAATCCAACAACAAGAACCATAAGCCACTAAACAACAATATAACCAACCACAAGGAACTAAAATTAAACTTTTGTAACTAGGAGAGAATTATGTAAAACAAAAACCTAGAACTTCCAGTAAACGCTAAGACTTTATAACCCGTTATAACTGTTTAAACTGTAGTATGATATGGCTTACTAGAGCTTTGCATAAATGTAAAATAGTATAGTACAACTATTACCACTATCCATCCATTTAAGCAGTCAGCTAACCTAACAACCAGCCAACCATATTATATAATACGACCAATTTAACCCTTGAGGCATAAAAGTAAAAAATAAAATTTTCTGCGTTGCATTTATTAAAAAAAAACAGAAAAAAATTACTGAAAAATTGCGGAAGTTATGAAAATATTTTGAGCTTACAACAACTTAAACAAAATTAAAACAAAACTGAAAATACTGCGAAGGAATTATAGTTGATTAATAACGAGTTATATTAACTAACTATGGCTTCATATATGACCGTATATGATCATATTTGAGTATATATGATTATATACGAACATATATACACAAAATTCGGATCTGAACACATATGACCTACTATGAGACCACATATGGTTATTTATTACGATATATATGGACATATATGGTCAGATATACCCATATACAATCATCTAGTATTTAATTTAACATGGTAGCGTAGGTTTTTAATCTATTTTCTTGTTTTTTCGTATTATGTCTAATATTATGCAGATTTGTCTGATTTTTAAGTCTGATTTTTAATGATTTGATCCTCACAAATGTTCAAAACTAGTAATTTAGTTCTCAACGTCGAGTTCGGTTGCCACAATCCCCTAAAATGTAAGAGGTTTTTGAAACCAAAACAATTTGGTAGGAAAAATTTTTATTATCATAGCCGAATGGTAATGTGAGTGTACAATCAATTACACTACGTATGTTGAATATATAATTAAATAGAACTCATACAACCCATGAAATTAATTAACTATGTGCATTTATGCCTAGTTTTTGGTCAATTAAACTTAGTTTATTGCCCTATTAAGTAAATCTCAAAACAATATTAAACTGAATTTAACTGAGCCTACTGTTTTTCAGATCTAGTTGAAGAAACGTCAAATTTCACGATGATGCCACATTAATTGTGACAAATTTTTTAATTGTCGGTAGAAATTGCCCTAAAAAGGGAAATTTTCTTTGTATATACGTTACAATGTGGCAAACAAAATTATTAACAGCTGCTTTTTGTTGACAAATTTTGCCCAGCCTGACCAACCACATCTAAAAAACAAACTTCTAGGTTTAACTAACTGTTAACAAATATATTTAATCTACATCCTAAAAACTAGGCCTTACAGAAATAAAATATCATTACTTTTTTCCGTGAGCTCAAATGAATAATACCTTCTTTAACCATACAGAGTACTAAATTAGAAAAAAGTTAAAGAATTCACTGATAAAATGACCTTAAAAATTTTGCACAGTAAAAACTATAGCAAACGAATACAGAAAAAAATAATCTTTAGACAAAATATCGCTGGACTGGAAGTACTATCATACACATACAAACTGCAATGATGTTAGTATATAGTAAATCCGTAGATAAAATGTAAGAAAAACTTAGTATATAGTTGTGTAATGTGTTGCAATACTAAAATACCATCATAACCACAGAAAATATACACTTAAAAAACCTTAGAAAGTCGAGTTCCTTATAGACCAACTTAACACCAACCTTAGTTTATAGGTAAGTAAATTGCAACAAAAAGTCACAGCAAAACACCACAAACATTCGTACACTTGCAGTCTTCGTAATATAACAATATACACTCTTACAAATAAGTCTGTTAAAATAACAGAAAAAGTTACTAATAATTAGTTAACAATGATGTTGCAGAAAAAAGCAGTAAAATTAGAAGAATCTTTTTGCTAAATATTAGTAAAATAAAACAGCAAAAACATTAAAATCTACAAAATTTTTTTTTACTTTATTTTACTTTTTTTAAATGTTGGCGATTTTTTTAATTTTGGCATTTTTTTTTTGTTATGGGTAAAAAAAATGGAAATTTTATGTGCACAAAATTCATTTTCAATTAAACATTACATATTATTAAACTTTAGTTAGTTTGAAACAAACAAAAGTTTAATTGAAGTTTTTTGACGATAATTTTTCTGTGTAAGTAACTTAAACGAAATCCAACTGATTATTTGCCTATGTACACATAATACACAAATTAAAAAAGTTCGTTAACTTATTATAGAGAAAAAAGTTAAATATATACCATCGCAATAGAAATGTTAAAGATGTACGGATGTGGTGTGTACATAACTTCAAAAATGGTAAAAACTATATTTTTCGCGATTTTAATCGCTATTTTCTGAATAAAAAATGAATAAAAAATATGTACATAATATGTAAAAATATGTATCGCTGTTCAAACCAAATCGACTTTTTATCATTTTGTGACGGTGTGTTATCAAAACAACATTTTTAGACTTTAGTAAATTCAGTAAAAAAAGTTAAAAACTTTGTATTTCATCAAGTCAAAATAGCTATAAATTTTTTAACTAAAATCGCAATTTGAACTAGAAATTTATTTAAATGCAAATTGGATTACTAATTTGTCTACTTACTTTTTTCTATGAGTGCAGCAATTGCTATAAAGTCCTTGTTTGAATTGTTAACGGCATGTGCTGACAAAAATTGCCCCCACGGAGTCGTTGTACTTTTAACATTTGACTCAAAAGGAAGTCCGTGTCTGCGTTTTCCGTTATTGTCATTTCGTTTAAATTTTGAATACGTTTTTAGTTTTTCATTTCTTGTTTTTTGTACTGCAGTAAATACCAGCGCTATACCACATCAGCACAACACGCAGTGTTTCGACAGAAAAAAATTCACAAGGAACAACTTACACGCGGGAAATCTAAATTCAAATTAATATGATAGTAGACAAAAAAATGTAGAAAATAAAAATTACTTCAAATGACTTTAGTTTCATTTGAGTTTTTTTAGTTGCTTTGCTCGTTGTTATCTTGGTGTTTTTTTTTTTGCATAACTTTCCTGGGTTTATGTATTGTAATAATATTGTATTTTTGTTGAATTTTATATTAAAACTATACAGTTTAGTAGTTCATTGGTATAGTACTGCAGCATAAAAGTTTTAAATGTAAGAATTATGATAAAAAAAATATACGAGTACTTAATAGATACAAAAATATAATGGAACCAACAAGGTCAAAAAATTACTTTATATCGTTTTTTTTATTCTATCTCGTTTGTTTTTAAAAACTACTATATTTTTATTTAAAATTAGTTTGGAATTTGACACTTAAGTACAAGTCGTTTTCAAAAACTGGTTTTTGGTTGTAGTCAGTAGTTAATGCATCCGGGGATTCCCGGAAAACTAAGAATTTTTCTGTTCACGCAATATCGGGAATTTGGTTCGGGAATCCCGGGATTTTTAAGAACACATTTTCAAACAAATTAAAACAAATAATCTTTATTAAAAACATATCATTTTATATAGCTTAATATGGATACATGTGATATCGCATATTATCATATATAACGTTATTTTGGATTTAGTGAAATTTCATTTGTTTCTAACTACATTTGCAGTGGTCTTTGCCTTCATAGTATTCTAGATGTGCCCAATAGAATATATAGAAATATAATAGAAAATATAATCTGATACCAACTAATATAATCTGATACATTTTATAAACAGAGATATGATATCTTATATACTTATATCTAGCATATATAGAGTTTTTAAATAGGCGATTTAAAATCGGCGATTTACTTACGTTCATTAATTTTCGTCCAACAAAAATCTCTATGTTACGAGGCCACACTGAAACTTGAACCTGGGTTATCTGATTGATAGCCAAGCGCTGCCCCCATAAAATATTGACACATATCATTGATTAAAATCAAATTCCAATTTTAAAATTTTTCTCATCATTTTGAGATTAAATGTAAAAAAATTCTCAAACTTCGACATTTCGACAATTAGCTGTCACCCTAATATCTATACCATAATCGATTATGAAAATTTTATTGGTTTGGTATATTGCATTTATAGCCTTAAAACTTTTAAAATTAGTCCACTAAATCTGATGACAAATGACGCATTAATTTTAAACGCATTAATAGTCTGATTATTGCCAACTACGATATGAACATCGAAAATCTACAGATACAAGCCAAGTCAAAAAATTTATGTATAAAACTTAGTCCTTTGGCTTAACAAAACATATAGAGCAGAGTTAGATAGATATATTATAGACGATGGAATTTTTTTTATAGTACATGTTGAATAAAAGCCAAATTTCAAATCCTTAAAAAATAAACACACACCGTCCATTACAAAGAACTCATAAAATAATGATAATATTGGATGAAAAAGTTTATGATTTCTTATGAAAAATTACCTTTCAAACAAGCAAAAAATAGGAAAAAATAGAAAAAACCCAAAAAGTTTAACAAACTTTATCTGTGTTGAAAACACAAAAGATTTAGAAGCTCCAAATACTGAATTATGTGGGTGGGTAACAGAACGAAGGAAAAAAAATCCGTTTAAAAACGCAACTAAACAATGGCAATCTGTGACACTTAACATGTGTTTTTTCACATAAAACTTTTTTCTGTTTAGCCAGAAAGTAGGTGCAAAAAAAGTAACGACAATGTAACAAATAAACAGAGCAGAGAGTTAGGATGACATTCCAACCCAGTCAAGGTAGGGAAAGTAGTAATGGCAAACAGTAACGGAAACAACACGCAATGCTATTAAAATAAGCGCCGTTGAAACCAAGTGCAAAACATTGTCAACAACAAATGAATGAAAAAAAAAAATTTAATGTAGAGAAAGAGAGTTACCGGTGACTGTATGCGGGTGAGTTGAGATTTTCGTCCTTTATTTTATGTAAAAAAACATTGTACAATAAAAATTAAAGTGGACACCAGCAGGTTTTTGTACGCAGCCACACATTATGTTTTTAATATATACAGGGCTGGATAGTTTAGTACTTGAGTAAAGTTATAATTAAATGATTTAAAATTTTTGTTGCAAATTTAAATAATCTAATCTCTTGCCACCTACACTTAGAAAAAAAAATGGTTGCAATTCGGTCCAAACCATTAAAATTTATTTGAAAGGACGTCATTTTATTTGGAATTACCTATTATTGTAAAAAAAGTAAAATATTTAATTTAGAATTAAAAAAATTGTTTTTGTAAATATTGTTTTGCATAATTTGAAATTATAAAAGAAGCGGTGCTAAAAAACGTTGTTTTTGCATCAGTAGTTGAAAAGCGGAAAAAAATGTTTATAAGGATATATATTTCAAAAACCTATGATGCTGCATTTTGTTTTAATTGATGGGAAAATGTCTCAACATTTTTAAATTGAAAAAAGTGGCTCCGATTTCATAAAAAAAACTTCAAAGAATCTAAGCGATAGAACAAAGTTCGAGAATTGGAAAAGAAAACTCTCAACAAGGAAAACAATGATTTCGCTTTAATTAAAAAAATATAAAGAGCAGACAAAACTAATACACCATACATTTTTATTTTCAGTCCAATGCATAAACATTTTCCATCCCGGCTTTCACTACTATATACATCCAATTTTTAGGTTTAATACGGGGACCAAAAAAAAGTATAAGTGTAACTGCCTGCAGCATGAGTAACAACATTTTATATACGCGTGCCTTGATTTTAGAGTGTGAACATTTATTTGGGCAACATAACAATTTAAATGCCGACGATGAGCATAAATCACTGTTGTCAACATGTTTGCAGCGATTATATGTAGCACAAAAGGCGTTATAACATTTTTGAAGTTGGAATTTATTAAAAAAAAAAAAAGAAAAGTTTGCATGTAATTTAAGTAAAACCTGGTCGTTTGTTAGAGCTAAAGAAGAAATAAAAAACACGTTAGTAGAGGTGTTATACAAAAGGTCTTTATCAAGCAGACAAAAACAGCATAAACATGAGATATTGGAATGTATAGTAAATGACTTGAAAGAAATGAGTTTAAAATGTCTAAAAGCTGCAAAACGAGGCGGAGCTGGGGTAAAGTGATATAAAATCATATTAAATTTATCATCATTAGTTTTAACCCTCAAACCGGTCTAAGATTTTTTGCAACGAAATTTATAACCATTTGTTAGCGAAAAATAAACAATGTGTTCGTCTACAAAAAAATATTTTCTTAGAATATTTTAGGCGATATGCGCCAAAATAGAGCCAATCTCAAAAACTAATAAATAAAAATAAATACCTTTAGGCATAAGTTTTTCCTCTTACGCATGTATAACTTAAGTCCGAAATTTACCCTTTTTGTGCTTTCAGAAGATATAGATATTTTCGATTTTTCGAAAAACGCGAAATTGAGCGTTTTCGCTCAACTTCAAGAATTATTGATTAAACTTAAATGTTTTGCAAATAATACTTAATATAATTTTTCTGCCAAATTTGATAAAAATTCGTCCATACGTTTTCAAGTTAAGATGATGTCCTTTACAGGTATCCTTTTGGAATTCTGTATGTTCTTATACCAAAATTAGAGTTTTTTAAGTTAAGGCTTCAATCTTACTTTGTGTTTAGTATCAACGGTTTCCGTTCAACATAAATATGTTTTAAAGATTGTATTCATTTCAAAATATTTATTTTTTGAAATTTACACAATCATTTGGCGCACTTATGGCCAATTTAAATACCCCGCCTGTAGGCTGGCTTGCCGGTTAGAGGTTTAAATCTCTAATTCGTTCTTGAGCGTGCATGTGTGCAAAGAACAACAATATTGCATATCACTCTTCATTAACTCGCTTTTTTATTATTTTTGAAAATTTTGCATTTTGTGTGTAAATGTTAAAAAACCAGCAATTTTAACCATAGAAAACAACATGCTAATATCTATATATCTACTACATTACTACATACTTTTGTTAGTTACTTTACACATAACCAACCACTCAACAAATTGTCGCCTGTCCATGTAACACTATGCTAATCTCTTTATTTACTTGCAAATCGTCAGAAAAATATAAAAAACAATTTTTATCCTATCCAACATTGTCGCACACAATAGAAAATGAAAATAGATAATATAAACCAAATAAGAGTGTCTTAAAAATTAGACACTAGGGACAGCAAGATGTTTACGGTTTTGACTTGTCCTGTAAATACTATAGGAAAGCTTAACTAAAATACGCTCATAATAAAATGTTTGCAAAAAAAAAAAAAAAAATCAATATGCATATAATATTAATTCATTAAAAAGGATCTAAAATACATACTAAATTAATTGAAAACATTTACCAAATTAGCCAATTTTGAAAAATAAAGCTAAAAAAAATAACTAAATATTTATAAATTCAACAGATTTATTTTTGTACTTCTTATCTCACTAATATTTAGAAAAATATAAATGTGCTAATTTGAACAGTTTTTTTTTATTTCAGATTACTAGCTTCCCATTTGCATAAACTACAATATAACAAATTGATGTGTGTTTCTTTCCGACAGACTTTTCTATCTCAAATGCAGACGTTAAATGCATCGTACTTTTATTGGAAAAACTATAATTGCCAATAAAAGTACGATCCATTTGAGATAGAAAAAGTACAGGGTAAAATTGTTTTTTGATAATCCATTTTGTGAAAACACGCAAAATGATGTTGATAGAATCTTCCGAAAACTAAAAATTGTGATGCGAATGTCAAACCAAATATAGGTTTTTTTGATCAGCATGGATTTGCCCAACATACACTCACAGGAAAAGCTTTTAAAAAAACTGAATGGATTTTCGTTCAATGTAACACTTCATAAATATGATGAAGTTGTTTCATAAAAGTTCAAATTGAAGACAAGCTTCATCATATTTATGAAATGTTTCATAAATATGAAGAAGCTTTTTCTTTAGCTTTTCTTGTTATGTTATAATATGATGAAGCAAATTCATAAATTTGTATGAAATTAAAAATTTGAATGACGAAAATTTATTTTTAATGCATTATTTTTCAATAGTCTTGCAACTGTAATTCAGAATACATCAATTAAAACTCAGAATTTCAAATTTAAATTCAGAAAAAAGCAATTGATATTCATTTTTATAAAAATTCAGAAAAAAATATATTAAGCTTTATTTAATTTTAAATATAAATACATTAATTGATGTTAAAAATTTCTGTTTAAACTGAAATTTAGAACACTGATCAACTGATTAGAAAATCGGACTTGCAATTGATGTTATGATAGCGTCTCAATTTTAAATAGAAAATCAAAATTAAAATTAAAAAAAAAAATCTAAATTAAGAAAGCAAACAAAATATATGCTCACACGGTTTATGAAATTTTTTTATGAAATGATGAAGATTTATGAAACATTTGACATACATTTTTATGAAACTCTTCATCATATCTATGAAAACTTCATAAATATGAAGAATAATTGATGACAAACGATTTATGAAACAGTTTCATCAATATGATGAAACTTTTTTAACCTGAGTGCACCACTTAGTTTAAAAGAGAATTTTTTTGTAGCCATACTTCAAATTCATGTAAAGAAATCCTAAAAAACATTTAATACTAAAATTAGCGTAACAGATTTTTTGAAAAGTGCCATTAACCACTTGCATGCAAAAATATCTTTTTTAGTGCAACATTTTCGTTTCATATATTGTTTATTTCTTACATTTTCTGCAGGTCTTAACCGAATGTCTTCAGAATTGGAGCAAGTGTGACACTTTTCTATCGATATTACCATGGGAGGTGCTCAGCTGAGATAAGTGAACTTATTCCTCGAGCCCGAGTTTTTATTCGTAGCACTCGCTTATCTAGTAGAGCACATCGTTTGTAGTTGATTGTCCTGTGTTTCGCACAACGTATTACAGAGAAAATTCGTGTTTTAGTCGAACAATTCGTATGTGGAACAAACTTCCCGCAGAAGTCTTCCCTGTTACTTACAATTTAGAAAAATTTAAATCAAATATCCACAAACACTACTCCCTCTTTCCTCCTTCCCATACCCTATTTTCCTGATCAATACAATGCACTGCAAGAGTAGGGGCATCCCCTGAGTATTGGTTAAATTACAAAAAAAAAAATAATCTCTGGAATATTTCTAAAAACATATATAAAAATCCATTTCGTAATTACATATGAAGCGTTGTTATGTGTGTTTACTGTGCCTAGATTTTAAATGGGCCATTCTTTATATATTTATATATTTCGGAATTGCACGTGAAGTGTCATTCTATCAACTTTTCCCATGAGTGTAAAAGTAACGTATAATTCAAAAAACATTGTTTTTCTTATGGTTGTTATTTTGTATTATTATTTTGCTGTTTTTTGCTTGACCCTAAAATTACATTAACTTTCTTTACATGTTTTGATTGGTCTTAGCTCAAGGACTGTTTTATCTCTAGAAAATACTGTCAGCAATTTGAAGATTTTACTTCTGCTATCGTGAAGTGTTTACAAAAAGTATCTGATAAATATGTACTTAAATGCAAACAGTTTGTAAGTAGTAATGTATGAATATTTAAAGCGCCATGAAGTCTACTTCGAAGTATGTATTGTTGTGGAAATGTTAATCAAGAATTACTTAAGTTTGTGAGTTTTTAGAAGATAATACAAGAAAATCTTGTGGTTTGTTTTAATTTTAAATGATTGTTTACTTTTGTGTTTAATTTATATATTTTTGTGTGTTAATTATGTCTTAAAAGAAAATAGCCTAAAAAGATAATAACCGGGGCAGCGACTTTATTGCAAATGCATGTTTATAGTAAGTAGACCAAAGTCGATTTTGACCGAACACTTTTCCGTATCAAAGAATTTGCTTTTGCATATTTTGTTATAATTGCATATTTTTGCATACTTTGCTATAAATGTATATTTTGTAATTTTTCGTTGCATATTTTACATAATTTCAATTTAATTGCATATTTTGTATAAGTTAAAATTTATATTTTATTTAAAATAAACAAAAGAAATCATCTATAGTCCTCCCTATATCATAAAGTTAGCATTTATTTTTATTATTTTTTTTTTTTAAGAGAAGCAACACAGGAAATTCGTCCTATTAAGGATAGTGGAGAGATGAAAGGTGGTGAAAGATGAAGGGCTTCAAACATGGCAACACTGTAATTGCGCGAGATGATAAGTCTTAGAACAGTTGTTGCTCGCCACCTGATGTAGAGTTGGCGAATTTATTGAAGCTTTTTTGTTTCATAGCCCTGATTCATTATTTTACTTCGGTGGGGTTAAGTGCTATGGCAATACCGAAGGTGGGCGCAGCGATACATATAAGTGATAGAAAACTCATATATATTATTTTTCTAAATTGATGTTGTCGTCATCGGGAATCGAACCCCGGACCATCTGTGTAACAGTCTAACACGCTAACCATTACACCACATATTTTAAGTGAATTTATTTTTTTTATTTTTAGTGCATGTTTTAGGATTTTTAGTGTATATTTTGGTTTTTAGTGCATATTTTGGATTTTTATTATATTTTCGCCTTTTGGTGCATGAAAGTCACTGCCCTGATAATAACGTTCCAACCGATAATGTCCTTTATAAAAAATGTGTTGTTTGTTTTTTTCAAATGCTGGCTTTTAGTAATAAATTTCCTTCTATTTTTTTATAATTTAGAAATAAAAACTTTTTATCATTTTGTTTTGCTAAATGGACTTCAACATACTTTTTTCTACTTCATCTAAATAACTAGGATTATCTCTGTTAAGTTTAATGGCGCTTATACTTCTATCTTTTGTTTGCTAAATTACAATTATTTTTTTCAATTTACATTGGCATAAATTAGAAATGGTAATATGGTGGTGAGAAGGGGGAGGAGGAGTAGTGGTATGACTTGGTACTATTGCAATAACAAAGAAATTTTTCCTACTTTATGGTTACCGAAAATTTACAACCTAATTATGTGACAGCCTATTATCAAGTCAACAAATGCTGAAAGGAGCATAAGGGAAACAAGGACAAAAAAATACAAAACGAAATGAAGGAAGTATAAGTTTTTGTTGGTAGTCTATTTAGCTTGAGCTAACTAGTAGCAGTTTTTGTTAACCACCTTGCCTTGAGCTGATTATGACAAAGCACTTTTGTACAATTCCCAAACGGTTAAATTAGCTGGAAACCAAAAAGTCCAGGCTCCAGCTACGACAAAAATTATATAACAAAATATAAAAAAAAAGTATAAAACGTATTCATTCATATTAGAAAAACTAGTTAGTGATGGCGTATTTTGTTGTGTACGTTTATTTGTAGTATTGTGCGTTTAGTTTAGTTGAATTTAGTTATACAATATGATGGCCATGATGACGGTTGGCTGGTTTTATGAATTGTTAGTTGTAGTCCTGTTTGCTTGGTTAGTTAAGTTGATGTTGGTTTAGATTGTGGTCTAAAATTTATATTTGTTATTTTATTTTTGGGTAATTATGACACATTAGTTTTGTTTTAACTACATAAAAGTTGTGCTATAAAAATGTGTTAAAAAATATGAAACAAATTATAAAAAAAAATTGGACAAACATATTATTTATGTCATTATACTAAAACTATTGCAGTAAAACAGGGTCGTATGCTTATTAAGGTTTGCATTAAATTGCGAAGTATCGAATTGGAATGCTAACAATGCCTAAAGAACATTTTTAATTTACAACAATCGTAAATATAAAAGGTCATAAATAAAGTGTTTTATTTATAGGCCCTAATCCAATACAGAATTCAACGTAAAACAAAAAAAAAATTGAATGGATAACACTTTGCAACAAGAAATTGTATCCTTAACGAATCCGTCTTGAAACAAAAGTAGACTATCATTAGACCAAAATTCCCAAAATGGGTTGAAAACTTAGCGCGAATTTAATTTGTATTGCCTTTTGGAGTTTGGCTATTTTTGAGCGTTTTTTTTTTTAAATATGGGTGAAAATTAAAACTTTAAACAAATATTGTTGCTACACATATATGCTCATATACAACTATATATGTTCATATACAATCCCATTTTCGCCTGGGTAGTTCAAATCATTAAAATACATAAAAAAGATTTAAAAATTTCCTTGAAAAAAGACCACTTTCAAAAGACCATAACAATTAATTCCGTGCTAAGTTTTTCAAACCCCTTGGGTGTTGTGATCTACTGACAGTTTTTTTTCATTTTCCGTTGGTCTCATTCAGTATGCAATCGGTGACCCAAATTTTGTTACGCCCTGAAATATATATTTTTTTGCACACGAGAATATAGCACATTTTGTTAAAAAAAAAATATGTTAATATTAATTTTTAGTACTCATATGTTTAGTACTACCAGATTTTGTATAAATTTAGTGAAAAATATTTAGTGCAACACAATTGGCCAAAACTCGGAATATATACATGGGTATATATTAACAAATAAGGCTTTCCACGCAAACTATACGGCAGCAGGAAAAGGTATATTGTATTAATGTCCAACCAACAACATTTATTGTACTATAGCAGGAGTGCCCAAAAGTTCCTTATGGAAGAGCAAACACCAATTCATTTAAAGAAAAACTAATTTTTATTCAATATTTTTTGTTGTAAAAAACCAATACATACAAAGAAAAAAAATATTTCAATGTTTACCAGCAAAGCATACGAAAGTGTTGTTGCTTTGCACTTGCGTGTTTACAGTGAAGAACGACAAAAAAAACTTATAAGACAAAGTTGTTTGTGTATTTCGTATTTCTAGTGCTGAGCGCTCTAAATGTGTATTAAAACACACAGCCTATAGCTAAGTGTTTTTACAAAAACAAATGAGCACCAAGCGTATAGCCATTGGGCACCCCTGTACTATAGGGTACGAACAAAAACTGAAACAACTTTTAAAATTTTTCCAAATGGCAGGCAAAGTAGGCGTGGTTAAATATTGAAAAAACATATATATTTTAATAAATTAACTATAAATTTGACGATATCAATTGATTTTTTTTAATTTTTTTAAATATAGAACTAGTTCTGAATTTTGTGTGTAATAAGTATGAAAATCAAGTTATCTAAAAATTGTCCAAATTGTTTATTTAAAAATTGTGTAAGTCTCAAATATTTAAATATTCTAAAATTGTTAGAACCACACTGTATATGATGAATCATAAGACTGAAATTAATACGCTATCCTTTTTTTTTTTTTGGCTCGATAGTTGGCTTGGAAAGCCATATATTCCTCGAATTGTTTATGTAATATGTTTATGTACACTGAATATAAAAAAAAAAAAATATTTTTTAGTACGACTCTGGTATTATATACACCTTATAATTCATTTAATTTTAATTTCTCTACTTTCTAACCATTATCCTTACTTGCCATGTCCAACAAAATACCAACATGATGGTGGGATTTGTTAGCGTAACAATAAATTGATGTAATTAATTTTTATTTAACAATGTAACATGGTAATTTTTATAATTTAAAATTGGCTTAACATATAAATTATTACAGTGGTTTGCACTACATACACACAATAATAGGGAAGGAGAAAAAGCCTACAGCAACGGAACTAACTAAATATTTAAAACAAAAAAAAAATTAAACTGAAATGATGACAAAATAGAACAAATGAAACAAATTGATAAGTAGAGGTCTTATACAAAATGATGCAGTCATTAATTTACAAAAAAAAAGGATTCAAAAACACAAAATAGTAGAAAATTTCTGGTATATAGAACAAAAACAAATAAAACTAATTAAATTTACATAAGAATTGTATGGTTTTCAAAATATACTGTTTATATTTATTGAATTTGAAGCAGAAAATAGAAAAATATTTATTTTTTTTTTATTCTCAAAATAAAATAAAAAAAAAAAATAACGTTTGAGACTAAAGTACTATCAATAAAAGAAGAAAAAACATGCAAAAATGTCATAATATTCGAAACAACAAAACAAAACTATTTGTTGCAACAAAGTAAAGTTCTTTACTTTTTCCAATTTATTTGTTAGAGAGAAAGGGAGTAAGTTACACAGCAGCAAAAACAAACGAATTTTTATCATGTCATCAACAAGAAATTGGAAAATCGTAAGCTAAAGTTAAACAAATCTATAAAAAAAAACTTTTCCAAACTATATTTGTATAAAATTTGCAAAACAATTTGTGTCTTCTAAAGTGGTAAATGAAAATTTTACTATAGCAAATATAAACTTAAATAGAAAAGAAGACACACAAACTTTCACCAACAACTACCACTACTGAAGAGTACGTGTAAAAAATTGATGAAAAAGTCATACACATACACTTATAAAAAAAAAAGTTAGTTCAAAAGTCTGTTAAACGGGTTTTAATTCAGTTGAAAAAATTTTTTATGTTGCTTACGTTTAAATTAGTAATTTAGCTAAAGTTCTTCGTTATCTTATTTCACTACAAGAACAAATTTCATCCGTATTTGAACTAATTTTTTAACCTAAAATTTAGTAATTCGTGATTCTGAAATTTACAATTTTGACAGTTAATTTAAACCACAATTGTTTTTAAAAATATATTTTTTTTATAATCATAAAATAGGATACATCTCGGTAACTAAGCGAGGTAGAGCAAAATAGACCGAAAATCGTTACTCAGTATCTAATTAATAACCACATATATTTGCGGTTACAAATATGTACATGTCTCTGGTCAGATCCGGAGAACACTTTTCAACAGACAATTTCTGTTGATTTAGCTGAATTTTTAGTTAATTGAACTACAACTGTCAACCAAAATTTAGTTCTTCTAAAATTTAGGTCACCTAAATTTAGCATACTCTGATTCTCAAAATCGTAGAAAATTCTGCTGGAGCAAATTCAAGTACTATTTTCTATTGTCGTAGCGGAATTTTCAACTATTTGTATTGACTTTTATGAGTGTAGAATTTTTAGTTTGAGGACATAAACATGTTTAACCCAATATGTAAAAATTAAAGAGAGATAAACAATGGATTATACAACTAAATATTTAAGAACAAGGATAAGAAATTTTGATTTCTAAAATGGTAATATCACTTAAAAACTTGTAAAAATTTTGCTCTATGTACATTGTACAAGTAAACTTATTGCTTGAATAAAAAAGTTGCGGAATTCAACATAAATTAAAATCTTAAAGATGTTCGAAAAATATTTCTCATTTTTTTTTTACAATTTTTCCTATAAATTGAGCTTAATTTTTTTTAAATGTCCACCAAACACGAATATTTATTCTCTCAAAGATTTTTTTATTATAGATACTTTTGTTAAAAATGTAATGGATGAAAAATGTTTTTAAAAAATGTTTCTTTAAACAGAGAAAATTTTAGAACCTTTTTTTTACAAAGTGAACAACAAATTTCTTAAAATCAAAAAATGTTATACTTTTTATGAATCTTGGCTGACTGAAAAATTTGATAAACAAAATTATATTTTTCATAAAATTTTATAAAAACTTGCATTACTTTAATACTTCTATGCAAAAATTCATTAATATCATGTAGAGAACTCTCTCAGTGTTACATTCCTCACGGCCAAATTCAACATGAAATTATTTATTGGGTTATTTTTATACCTAAATGTTGCTGTAGTTGTTTTTATTGTAATCAAACTTTAGAATGTGTTGAACATAACCCTAGAGGTATAAAAAGTTCTGCACCTTTGGCTTTAGCCTAAGAACAAACACATTTTGAGGACAACATAGAAAATTGTCAAATAAAAGCATTGTACATAAAATAGGAAAAAAAGAAATACTAAAATTTTATCAAATTTAAAAGCATATTAAATTTATACCCATACGTACGAATCGATGGTAATAGGTTGACAGTTCAAGTTAATAATTTTTTACAACAACAGATGTTGGTATATTGGAGAACTCTGTTGGCCAACATATTTCAAGCCGTATAAAATCTGATTATAGGGTACAAACTTATGACCATAGATATATACTCAGGAAGAAAACTCTATTTAAAAACACAAAAATCTTCGAAATTTAATGTTATTTTTTCTTGTTACCATATTAACCTCATATAAAAACAGTAAAATCTACTACAAATGGAAAGTGTTAACCAAATAATGCATCAACTTTTATTACCACAAAAGTTAAAATTAGTTTTAAATTGTATTTAAAAGTCTAAAATAATTAAAGAGAATCAATCCATAAATCAATTTCGCCATGTGCTTATAAGTTTCAACAAGATATAATTATATATTGAGAACTGGAATTTGAATACTATCGCTTTAAACTAAAAATTCTCAAAATTTCATCCAACCGAATTAATTCGGTTGCTGCCATCTCGTAAATTCGGTTGTCCCGTACCCTTTTCAAAATATCTAGAAAAATCCTCAAAACTGTATTTGTGCCATAAACATTCATATTTTACTTTGTCCATTTGTCCAGCTTAAAAAAGTATATGACCTGCTCTCTTATTAGAGACAAAAAAAGGGAACAACTTTTTTAATTTTTACAAACAATGGACGAAGTATTCGTGGTTAAATATTGACGAATTTTTCGTGTAACTCATATTAGTTTTGAAGAAAATATTCGTTAACTATTGTCTTTCATAAATATTTTAATATTTCTACCTATGGTATATAGGCAGGCGTGTGCTCAATAAATAATACATAAATAAATAAATAATAAAATTAATTACACGTCAAGTAGTTTTAACATGGAGATATTGAAATATATATGAAGAACAAAATTTAACTAATATTTTTTCTAAAACTAATACGAGTTACACAATGAAACTTTCTATTATTAGTCTACTTAATTTGAGCACGCCTAAGCCTAAACATGTTTAGCTAGTTCTAAAAATATAATTCTATGGTTTACTTAAACATCAGCCTTTGAAATATCTCATATTATCATAACTATTCGCATTTGATAAGAGTTGCCACTGTATACATGTAATTTTAATACAATGTGTCAGTATGTGCATGCACATAATCATAGAAAATGTCAATCAATTTCCTTCTTAAAAATATATTGAACATTTCTACTTGATTTTTAAAATAATTTTTCAGATAAACTTTCTTCTACTTTCTGGTTTCTTTTTTTTTTTAAAAAATGTAATTTTAGTTTACGTTTAAATTAGGGTGACAGTCTCATATGAAGATATTTTTTTTTTTTAGAAATATTTACTATGGCGGTTAGGAATATTAGGAAATTGCCTATTAGAGAGAATTGAACACACATTATATGTCTTGCAAGTTCAGATTTAACAAATTTTAAGCCAATTTGCGTGACATTTTCCATCTAAAATGTATGTACAAACATGTGTCAGGGACGAATTAAAATTTTATAATCTAAAATTTGTCAATTGCTAAATTTAAATTGATATATTATAAAAATTCATTAACAAAAACAAATCTTTCGGTGAAATTCTCTACCACTAGCTAACAGGAAAGGTATTGCAAGCCAAGACCAACGTGCATAAAATTACGAAATTATTGTCAAAACTAAAGAAACTTTCGTATAGTTTACGAAAGTTTTTTTAATTTTGACATTTTTTCCTGTTTTTATGCATGCATTGTTATCAGTGTATCGAACTTCGACATCTGATAAAAAATTAACAAAGATCAAAATTTGTAAATTTGGCAGAGTAGAAGTCCATATTAAGAACAGAAAAATGTGTATGTATTTTTTTTTTTAAATAATTATTCCAAAACAACAAAAAAAGTACCAAGAAAAAGTTCCAGATTTTCGGAACGTATTTTTACCCCTAACAATCGTTGGGATAAAGGCCGAGACATTACCATGTTATAATTTCTATTCATACAACATATTCATGTTTTACCGATATTAAACTTTTAACTTGTAATATCTTCTCGAGTAATAATATCTTGAGTATCAGAATATTCACAATAGCTTGAAATTTATGTGTTACCCTAATACCTATTATGCAGTTGTTAGTACAATGTCGTTGCAGTAGAAGTAATTTAGTCAAGTAATAACAAACTTTTTGTGGTAAACCAATTTCCTAGTTATATGATCATACTTTAAATCATACAAAAATAATGCATGAATCATACAGAGTATTTATCTATCTTCTGTTTGTTATTTTTAAAATGTGTAAATGCAGTTCTATCTTTAAATTACTGTACCTACATCTTTTATGTTTTGCAAAATACCAAATGAAATTTCTTGTGGTCAATATTTACACATACAAAGTTACCTTTGTTAAGTTTCTTAACATAGTTTAACTATTTTAGAAGTTTTTAAGTTAGTGCAAATCTATGTTATATTGACAAAATGATTTATACATGTGTTTTAAATTAAAATTCATTTTTAAAATAAAAAAAAAATATAAAAAGGGAAATTGAGAATAATGAAATTTTGTATGATTAGACATTAAAACTCTTGAACAAAATACTTTTGACTAATAAATTCCATGTATGTATAAACGAAGCATACAATGTTTAAAATTAAGATAACCCGACGAAAAAAGTATATATACAGCTTCATATAATTACATATAATTTTATATGTTGCCATAACGATATATATTTACATCTCACATTTATTTTTATGAATTCATTATACATTATGTAATGTATAAGTTGATCTTTTTTATCTCTTTATATATACTAAATATAAGATCATATATATGTACTTCAATGTATAATTATATATTTATATATGATACAATAAAATCAAATAAATTCCATCACTTTTATATATAATTATATATGGCATCATATATAAATATGTGTTAAAATTAAAAATAAAAAGTCCATCAATAAAATTATATATAAACATATATGGAAGAAAATAACAAAAAAAAAATCTATCCCGTTTATCATGCGCGGCTTCAGCAATTAATATACAGGGAAATTTCATACGCCATGATGTACAATTGCACGTGCTTGTTCTTTTTTGTACACTGAGGCGTATGAAATTTCCGATTTCAAAATCGGAAAATTTAAAAAAGGGGGAAAACATGCAAAGAAAAAGTTAATTTACCTTCTCTGATAATTAAATATAAACATATATGATAGAAACAAGCCAACAAATGGAAAACTTTTACAGATTATATGGCATTACATATTAGTCAAAATAAAATCATATTTAAATAATTTTAAAATAAATTGATTTATATTTAAATTTTCATTATTATTTAAATTGTGAAATAAAATATTACTGTGGATTTCTAAACAAGAATTATATGAAGTTATGTCAAATTGTATAAAATTATATATAACTTGATCAAATTAGATATATACATTTTTCGGATCAAGTTATATCAGATGAGGTCCCATGGGATCACATGAGATACGGTTATGTATGACATTTTTCGGATCAGCTAATATATTATGTGATATGAAATTATATATATGACTATATATGTATATATATATATACATACATATCGGAACTTTTTTCATCGGGAAATACATTTTTAATTATTGATCATTGAGAGCAAAAAATTTTCAAGAGCCATACAATTTGATCAGGTAAACCAGGGTTTAAAAACTCGATTATAAAAAATGTAGTTAGGCATTTTTGCACTTTACCTAATTAGATTTACGCAATTTAGTAGGAAAACACTTTCTACTATAAATTGTGTAAATTTCCTTCGCATGTATAAATGGAACAATTGCACACATTATTTGTGTAATATTAGACAAAAAAAAGTAGTATATTTAAATACCTTTTTACCGAAACTACTTCTAACTGATTTTTGGAACAATGTGTTCAATTGTAAACACATAATGATGGTTATAAAAAAAGTGTAATTTTACACATTTATTTTTTGATATTACAAAAAAAATTACTGGTACAGTTTTAAGTAATATCACCTCTAGTAAGTACATATATTGAAACAAGAAATGTTCAAAATTATATTGTACACATTTGTGTTTAATAATATGTTTTGTGTTAACAATGAAATATATACACTAAGAAATTGATCTTTTGATTGATGAATTTTGGCATTGAAGCAATAACGTATATTGAAACTTTGAGTTAAATTTGTAAAAAAATTTTATGGAAACTAATTTTATGAAAAATATCTCTTATTTGTTAAAATTTTCATTTACTAAATGAAGAAGTTTCGTTAACAAACTAGTTTCATAAAAAGTATGAAGCTTTTTATTAATTTTAAGAAATTTTTCTTTAGCTTTGTGTAATTAAGTTTCATTAGTTTAGTTAAAATTCACTAATATTCTCTCGGTACAAGAACTAAGATTAGTGTTTTATAATTTTATTATTATTATTATTATTATATGAATATACAGCAGCTACAGTATACTAATTTTGTGTATAAAATTACACATATAATGTTTACTGTTCAATTTACCTGCTAACTTGTCTCAAATTAAATAAAGTTGAGGGCTTAACTTAACCATAGTTATTTATATGAAAAATTCTGTGGTTAAAGTTAAACTCTGGTTATTTATAAAAAAAAAGTTACTTGTAGACAAATTTAATCAAATATAATCAGAGTTTATAAAAACATTTTAGTTTTAAGAATATATTCTATAAAAGAGGAAACATGTGCTGGGTTATGTTGTTTGTTTCAAAAATTAGAAAGAGAAGAAGGAAAACAAAGTTTTTATTCTTTTTATTTAATACAATTCAAAATAATAATTTTCATTGTTAGAAATAAAATTTTCTAAAGCTGTATAAGTATGTTTGCAAGTAGTATAAGTTTTTATGTATTTTAATAATGTCATAAAAATTGTTGATTATTTTATGAGAAATTTATTTTTAATGTTGGTTGGTTACTTGTTTGGTTAGTTGGGTCTGTTCATTTATTAACATTTTTGCGTCATGTTTCGTGGGTGGTCGTACTTTAAATACCCCTAAAACTTTAAGTCATATTTAATGTTTAAAGTTTATTTGTTGTTTTGAAAAGTTTTTGCTCTTTCTTACAAAATTCTTTAAGTCAAAGACATCTTGTGATTTTTAGTTGGTATTGACTTTAAAATAGGGATTTATAGTTAACAAAGTATTTTATTGTTATATTTTTTTAACAAATGACTGCAATCAAAACAGCTTTTATTGTTGAAAATAGAGCAAATTTAATAGAAAACTTTTTTTCTCCGTTGTACATTAATTTGTGTCTTTTTATATACACATATTTCATGATTTTTTCCCCATTTATTCACAAACTATTACGACTACCTGTCTGGGATTTTATTTATTTTTGTTGGTGTATAACAAATAAAAACATGAAACTTTTTCATGTTTTCAATGTTCTTGTAGAAAAATTGTTGTTAACTTTTGAAATTTACTTTTTGATTGAATAAACATCATTAACACACGTAATGTTTGCTTACAATGTTAAGTTAAGTTTTTGTCCAAAAAGTTTGTTTTTTTTGCTGCTGTATTACAATAGAAAAGTTACTAATCACATTTCCGACAAATTAAACTGAAAACATAATTAACAATCTTAATCAATATTGAGTGGTTTTTAGAAGAAGAAATCTAATGAAGGCATGATAAATATATAGTTAATCAATATAAAGTAATACAAATTAATGTTAATGTTTAAGAAAGTTAAAAAATCAAATAAATTAAATGACAGCAAATAGCGATATAATGACAATTTTCTAATGATTTTTTTTTTGCAAACAAGCAAAATATGTTTTATATTTATCTGCATTATATGAGATCAAAATAATTAAAGAACATTAAATTATTTTATTATTATACCTATAATTTTCCCCATACTTCGATTAAAATCTTAAGTCGCTCCTCTTATTTTTGTTAAACACTTTTTTAATCAAAAATTACTTCGAGTAAATTTCGGACTGAATCAAAATGTGCTGCTTGCTATGATAAAAATTGGAAAGAATGTAGAGAAAAAAATTCTACAATCGACCTGTATCTGCATTACGGAGTGAAAATGGGTTTCGAAAAATCGCCCATTTTTCTTTTTTTAGTTCATTCAATGGTTTTAAATACACACAGAGACAATTTTGTAGCACTAATTTTGCTTGTTAGCAAAAGACCCTAGCCAAGTGTTTGATTGCTAAGAATGCAAGAATGGAGCAAAATTTATGATTAATAGATTTTTTGTTTAAACTCTGCCTATTCAGAAGGATCTAGCTTTTCTAAAATATCGGGTTCTTATGAGATCTTTGGCCAAATCGAAACACAAGTATCAACCTAGCTAATATATTTAATGTGCTTTATTTTTGTAAATTTACGGAGCTTGAATGACCGTTATAAATAAACAAATAAAAATAAAAAATAATGAAATTTTTCTATAAATCAATATAATTTTTCTTCAAAAAATATACGAAAATTTTCTTAAAATTAATGAAAAGCGTCATGCTTTTTATAATAGAAGTTTTTTAATGAAACTTCTTGAATGAGCATATGAAACTTTTAATTAATAAAATTATATTTTTTATGTAAATACATATGACATTGTTAAAAATATTTTTTTTTAAATAAAGAATTTGTTGAAAAAAAAATACTTCTCTGAATTATTTAGAAAAAAATTATAGTCTAAAAACTAAACAAAAAACCGTCCGTATATTTTGACTCCATAACAGGTGAAATTTTTATACATGCAAAACAATAGAGTTTTTATTGTCCATTTATGTGTAGTGCTTTTGTGTGTATTATGTAGCAATAGAAGTTAGAATTATGTTTGTATGTAGATACAGTTTTTTTTCATATATTCCAAAATTTTGCAATTTTGTGTTTATCTTTGCTACATGTTGCACACATGTGGTATGCAATAAAAATAAACTGTTCTTGGAATATTTGTTTTTTTTTTTTGTTAGTTTTGTGTTTTGTTAAATGCACACGCTACAGTTGCTACAAGTGTAGGTACTTAGACAACAATATAAAAAAGACTACAATAAAATTTAGTTTAATATGCACATAAGTACGCAATTTAGCATGAACATTAAAAACAAAAAATAAAAATTATTAAAAAAAAAAAAATACAACGACTACAGTTACTCAAACTATAATACAGGTGTATGTCTGTTTAAATTGATAATGTCGAAAAAGGCAAAATAATGCAGAGTAATAATATTAGGAAAACTAATAGAAGAAGTAAAATATAAAAAAAAAATAAATAATAATAATAGTTATACAGTAAAAACTCCTACTAACGGACATTAAAGGAAGCGGACAATAATGTTACAACGATGAAACAAATATACATTTTATAATTGACAAATACTTCACAATTGTGGGTCCTCTTGTATTCCTAAAATATACTTTTTGTGGTGTTCTATAATACCGTATTAGCGAACAGTACAAGATTTAAATATTTTTTCTACAAAGCGTGAAATTCAGCGTGAAATTTTTCAATCTGTGAAACAACATTAAAATTATAATGATACAAATTTCAAATGTTTGCCTCATTTTATAAAATGACGCTGTAGAAATAAATTTTTTTTATTTTTAAAAAGACACTCTTAAAAAGTCCTAAAATTGAAAACGCTAAAATCAATTTCAAAATCACTGTGGAAAAATTTATAAAATATTAAAATCATAGCTTGAAAGAGCTATAACAATTTTTTATTTATCATAAAAAATTGTTAAAGTCTTTTTATTGAGAATGTCAAAAATCCTTCAAAATGTCTAAATAAAGTGTGTATTTAAGTGTCAAAATCTAGAATAAGAAAGCAGCTAGTTGGTAGCTTATTTTTCTCAATAATTTTGATTTAAAAAATCTCTGCTCTAAAATTGTGCGTTTCAATATATCCGTTAATGGAGAGTGTCTGATATTGGTAGGTTTTACTGTATTTAATAATTTTTTTATCAGAATTGTGAGCTTACTCTTATAAAGATTGTTTCCGACATTTTTTTATATTTATTTCACCCATTTTTTTTCCCAAATTCTGTCATTTTGGATAACCAAGTTTTGGTACACTGATGGGGGACCGATATATAGTGGAATGGGAAACGTATGAATTGTAACAAAACACACAGGAAACGAAAATCGAAATCTACAGATGTTTAAATATACTTAGAAACTACTCTTGTCCCGACCAAGGACTATGAAGAACTAGGATGCACAGACCGGTGCGCGACTCGCACCTCTTCGTGCCAACACCCGACTATGCAACGCCACTAAGGATGCAGCACAGACGGTGCGCGACGCGCACCTCATCGTGCCAACGTGCCAACACCCCACATGCCAACGCGCACAAAGGTATAAAGGAGGTCACAGTGGTTTTTGTTACCCATATTGATATAATAATTTATTTATTTATTTTTTTTGTAATTTTAAGCTATTTCAATTGATAATAGTTTTAAAATAGTTCAAAAATAATTTTTTTCTATTTTATTTCTATTATAAATTGAAATAGCTTAAAAATTACTAAAAAAATAAATAAATAAATTAATTTATCAATAATGGGTAACAAAAACCACTGTGACCTCCTTTATAACTACCTTTGTGCGCGTTGGCATGTTGGGGTGTTGGCATGTTGGCACGATGAGGTGCGCGTCGCGCACCGGTCTGTGCATCCTAGTTCTTCATAGTCCTTGGTCCTTGGTCTGTGCATCCTAGTTCTTCATAGTCATTGGTGCCAACGTGCCAACACCCCAACATGCCCACGCGCACAAAGGTAGTTATAGAGGAGGTTATAGAGGTTATAGAGGAGGTCACAGTGGTTTTGTTCAATTTATAATAGAAATAAAATAGAAAAAAATTATTTTTCAACTATTTTAAAAATTATTATAAATTGAAATAGCTTAAAAATTACTAAAAAATAAATAAATTAATTATATCAATAATGGGTAACAAAAACCACTGTGACCTCCTCTATAACCTCTATAACCTCCTCTATAACTACCTTTGTGCGCGTTGGCATGTTGGGGTGTTGGCACGTTGGCACGATGAGGTGCGCGTGGCGCACCGGTCTGTGCATCCTAGTTCTTCATAGTCCTTGGTCCTTGGTTTCGACATCGGCCAAAAAAAGTGATTTCGTTTGGACACTAGCTACGAAAGTGACTATTCTATATATTATTTTAAGATGTAAATCAACACAATTCAGTTAAGAAATACTTAAATGGCAGCACTTCAAAAAGATTCTCATTTAGTAGCAAGTAAACACGTTATAAAATATAGCTTTGAGTTGCAAATTTTTTTTTTTCATAATTAACATTTTTAAATTATCTATTAATTATATTATTATAGACAATTTAACTTATAGACAAATTATATATATAGAATAATATAAATATACAAAGTTTATAGACAAATTTAAATATAAAATTTACTTACCCAACAGATTGTTATCTGAAAAAAAAGAAAAAGGACATTAAAAAATTTCTCTAAGCAATAAAGTTTAATGGGCATATGCAAAATAATTTTGTTTATTCTTCTAACACTTTTACAAGCAAAATTTGTCCCATATAAAACAGGACTACTTATTCGACAAATTACTTTTGTTAGCGATGTCACAAAAGTAATGCGTATACATTATTTTAGTGTTTTTTAGTAAGCGAGAGGGTAATGTGTACCCATTATTTAGTGCACTTTTATAAGCGATATGGTAATGGATTCATTTTACTTTTGGAACATCGCGAACAAAGGTAATGTTGCGAGTCAATAGTCTAGTAATGAGTTGAAGACCTGTTTTTGCTGGGGTTATAAAAATCAACAAAATTTGTATGCATAAGACAATAAATTTATATCCATAAATAAGTTTTGTAAACATTAGTTAGTCTTCAATTTGATTGGTATATGGAAATTGAAAAACTATAAATTTTAAATGTTGTTAAATTTATCTGCAAAATTTTACCTTTCCATAAAAAGAAAAAAAAAAATATTTTAGTTTATTTTGACAAAATTTTTGCTGTTTGCTTGTAATTGTTGACTTAACTAATAACTATTTATATTCTAGATTAAACAAATTTTTATTTCTTACTACGAAAGTTAAATTGTGTCATGTTTAGTTTTATTTGATACTGAGTAAATTTTTAATGAGCAATTAAAAAAGAAACTAATATTTGTCATTTGCAAACTAAAAAAATTTGATCGTATTTATAAAGATAGCTTATACTTTTGGTATATGTATGTATTGTAACTGTAAATTATGGTAAAGGTAATGTATATGGGCTATTCTTAATCTTTTAAAATTGGGGTAAATTTATTTTAAATTTTATGGCACATTGATAGGATTTTACACGGTAATAAACCGCTATTTAGGCACGTAAAATCCTTATCTTTTTTGCAAAGGCCATACAAGTAATGCAGGTTTATAGTTTAAAAAAAATTCTAAAAATGAAATTTTGGATTGATTTCAAAAAAGTTTTGCACATGTATTGTATTGTTTTATATTTTTGGCGTTTTCGTGGAAATTTACCTTTCTTATTTTGTGCTTTATATTTAACATTTCAATTTTTGACTCAAAATCCCGGTTTACGAGATATTAAAAAAATATAACTTGATTTAGACATTATATTTGAAGACAAAATGTATTTTCTACAAAATAACATGATGCTTTTTTAAAACTAATTAAATTTCATTTGGTCCCTAAAATCTAAGTTTGTGTTAAAGCATTTACAAAACGTACAAATAATGTTAATTTTTAAGAATTTCGCGTAACAGAGTGGAAGTCCCGGAGCAAAACCTGTTAAGATAAAAGCGACAATAATTTAACACACAGTGGCTTTTTAAACAAATGTTTGATGGCGACGACAGGAGCATATAGGCTAAAGAGAATTCAATATAAAAATTACTAGAAATTCATGCGTATGAAATTTGTAGGGAGGAAAAATTAAAAAATATAAAGCAGTGTTATTTTTATTATTCTTATATAAATCGATACAAAAATAATAATTTAATTATTGCTTAATAATTATTCTTTTTCTGTTTAAACTTTAGTTTGTTTGTAAACATGATTTTATTAACTTCCTTTATGTTAACAACTTTCTTTATCGACTCTGATTTATCGTTGAATTATGGCAGATTATCTCATCTTCTTAAGGGATTTTTTTGGTAGAAATTACAGACTTTAAAAATCTGCAATTGAAAATCACTGATAGCGATCAATTATATTCGTAGCCACTATTATTTTTAAATTCTATCAATATCATTGTTTGCAATTTTTTATGCAATTTTTCAATATGACATATAATTTTAGGATTTATATTTTGTTTATGCTCCTCTGATTTTATGTTGTAAAATAACAAAGAAAAAAACTCTGTTCAGGCAGCAAAATGGCATACCTAAAACAAAACAGCGACTGTGAGATGCAAAAAACTGCTTTTTTAAGTGAAAACATATTCATGTTTTTCAGTTTTTGAGTCGGTCGTATTCTTCATCTGTTAAGGGCACACCAACGGAACATACCTCAAACTGTGCATAATTACAACATCAACGAATCATTGTTTTCAAAATTGTATTCCGTGAATGGCAGTCAGTGCCCGGTACAAAAATACCAAAACATTAATAACTTAAAAAAGAATTGGTTTCAACTTTCGACTAGAATGTGTTTATGTTCCCACTATCTGCTTTAGATAAAATTCCCACTATCTGCTTTAGATAAAATAACAGATTCTGATCAACAGATTCTATACACAGAAAAATAAAATGTCAACCGAATTAAAAAATGTGTTTTGGTTGCTACAACCAATAATGTCGGTTAGAACAACCGTATACAAATGTGATTTATGAATATTTTGGGTGATGCAATTAAAATTCAGTTGTATTAACCGATTTTTGTAGTAAAAATAAATATTCGGTTGAAGCAACCGATTTTTGTTGTAGTAACTGAATTTCATTTTTAAATTGGCAAAATTTTCTCTGTGTCTATTAATAAAAATTTGTGCCTTTTAAGATTTAAAAATCTTTTTTCAATTAAAGATTTTCAAAGAAAATCATTGCAAGCTAAGGACTTTTTAAAGAAAAATCTTTAAATATTTTAGTATTAAAGCTATTTATTGCATTAGCATTTAGTCTTACAAAGTTTTGTTTTTAGTATTAAAGCTATTGCATTAGCATTCAGTCTTAAAGAGTTTTCGTATATGTGTCGCAATTCGATTGATAGCAAATTCGGCTATCAAAACTATTATGGGAGCATAAAAACTACAATCTTTTATATAAATAAATATTAAATATATTTTAAGCATTTCATTTAAAAAAATTTAAAAATACTCTCGTGCCCGAAACATAATTTTCTTTGTTATAGTTTTTTATATAACTTAATTATTTCTTAAGCTGTCATTAATTAGTATTTCAACTCTTTTATATTTGGACAAATTCCCCCTCTCACCCAGTAGTATTAAATTGTTCAAAAATGTATCTTTGTGCAAAAATTATACAAATAAATTTTCACTTTACGGCTTTTTTCTCTACTTCCCCCTTACTTCGACAAAAAAAAAGTGTTCATTGAAATGCCATTGGCAATTGGTATTTTATGTTTATATTAATACGAAGTACTTGAGTTCTCTATTAAATTATTTATAATAAGGTGTGCGTTCGAAGAAATGCTAACACAGAAAAAATTTATTAAAAAATTAAACACACAATATATGGTCTTTAAAACCATTTTTTATTAATAAAAAACAATATATTCTGGTTTATAAGCAAAAAAAAAAACTCAGTTTATTCTCCCTTTATGAATTTATTCCCCTTTTCGGGCTTTAAAGTACTTTCTGTAACATTATCGGAGCAGGTTTTCCAACTCTGCTTAAAATGGTTCATGCCATGTTATTCTTCATTTATAAATTTATTCACATTTTCGGAAAACCCTCCCATTAAGAATCTTTAAAGTACTTTCTGTAACATTCCCGGAGCAGGTTTTCCAACTCTGCTTAAAAATGGCCATGCCATGAGACACATTTTTTGAGACCTTTGATTCTCTTTAGCAAGAGCCCAATATCTTTCAACTGGTCTTAGCTACGGGAAGTTTGGGGGATTTGCTTTCCTCGGTACAAAAACATTGTTATTAGCTTCATACCACTCTTGCCGTAGTGTCAAGATGCCAATTAAGGCCAGAAGTATGAAAACTAAACATATTGTGTTGTCGTATAAATGGTAGTAGTATCGTTTGCAAACATTATTTTATATAAATTTCGGTGTTTATTGTTCCTGTTGTTACAAATGAATCTTCCTTAAACTGTTGAATTACTTTTGAAACAGTCTGACGACTAACTTTTGATGCATTGGCTAATTTTATATGTTGAAATATTTAATTATTTTCGTCAATTATTTTGCGAAAACTTGAAAAGACAAATTCTAGATTTATTTACCGACATATTTTTAAAATATACTGTGATGAAAAAAAATTAGAGATGGCAGGCAATACCGCTAAAATACCGTTATCGATTCAAACCCCTTTCAAGTGACTATCGTTATCGCTAAAATACCGTTACCGATATAACTGAAATACCAATATCCTTAAAATACCGTTACCGAAATAACTAAAATACCGTTATCGCTAAATAGCGTTAACAAAATATTTTAAATAGCATTGTTCTTAAAATACCGTTACCGAAATAATCTGAAAAGATAAAAAAAACCAATCGCTGCAAATAGATAAATTTTCCAAGAGTTTCGGGCATAATTTGGCTAAACAGATTGGTGAGCATTGACATTACCTGAATAACTAAATAACGTTACAATTAAAATACCGTTACTGATATAACTGAAAAAGCGTTATTCTTAAAATAACGATACCGAAATAACAAAAATACCGTTACCGCTAAAATACCGTTATCGAAATGAGTAAAATATCGTTAAAGCTGAAATATCGTTACCCTAACATACCGTTACCGAAATAAAGGAAATAGCGTTACCCTAACCGATTCCCGCATCGAATCGGTTACCATCCATGAAAAAAACTGTTAAAGAAGCCTTATGATGAAGTTATAAGGGGAAAAGCATTTTAACATTTTTTCGAACGCACACCTTACTTAATACAACTTTATAAAGAAAAGGAATATAAAATATTAAAAGTTTTCTTTTTAATAATGTGGCAGCATATTGTTGCTGTACTTGTTGTTGTTATGATTGCAATAATAACTTTCTTAACTGAAAGGCATAAAACTTTTGCTAACAAAATATATTTTAAATATCTTTTTCGTTTTCTTTTGCCTCCATAAAAAATGGCGATAAAGTTTTGTATTTAAATATTTATTATTTTGAAATTTAAAAGTAAGTTAAATAAAACCAGAGACAGTTATGGAATGAAACAAATTAAGTATTAGTTGATCAATTAAACAAAAAAGGATAACTATTTCGAAAAATGTTTGTTCGAACAACATCTCGGTAAAAATCAAGAAAAGGTGTCATTAGGAAAAAGTGAAACATTTTAAGAACGATAATTTATAGTACCTAGAAAGTGCAATAGGCAAAATATAAAATGGACGAATAATAGTTTTCTAGAATGAAAAATTAATTTTTTTTTACCATTATAATATAAAGAAAATTTTAATATAAATAAATTTAAATTTCCCTAATGAGATATTTATGTTCTAAGCTAAATTATTAGAAAATGTATGTTGAAAAATAGTCTAGGACTACTAAAATATAGTAAAAAAATTTAGATAAAAAAAATCTTAGTTAAATCAATTATTATTTCATATTTAAATTAATATGTTTGTTTTTTACAAAAATTTTTAAATTAAGTATGAATGTTTTTAAATTAAATATGATTCTAGTTAAACTAAACTTTTTCATATTAAAATAATACTTCAACATTATAGATGTCATTTCCTTATTTTAAAAATAAGTAAGTAGTTTCAATTTGATTTGCTAATGATTTTTTTCTGTGTGTAAAGGTAAAATTTTTAATTTTCCTTTAAGATTTTTTTTTTAAATTCTTTTCCTAATACGCAAAACCTTTTTAATACACTCATAAAAAAGTGTAAAAGTGAAAATTTAGCTACGACAGCAGAAAATAGTTCCTGAATTTGAGCCAGCAGAATCTTCATTGAAGTTGAGAATCAACGTTCCGCCAAACTTAGGTAACCTAAATTTTAGAAGAACTAAATTTGAGTTGATAGTTGTAGTTACATTAACTAAGAATTTAGGCCAATTCAACCGAATTCCGGCTATAGAATTGGGCCTATTTTATTGTAATTTATTTTGTGTTATATTTGTTAATTGGCTTCTTTAAAGTACTTGATTATTCAAGTAATTTTTTGTTTAACCAATTACTTTTTTTGTAAATAGCACTAACATTATTTTAAATACGGATTAAATTTGTTCTGGAGGTGAAATAAGAGAGATAACATCAGCTAAATATATTAAATAAATATAACAACAGCAAAAATTAGCTCAACTGTATTTAAACCCGTTTAACAGACTTTGAACTAACTTTTTTTATGAGTGTTAACTAAAACAAAATTATTAAAGGAAATTTATTAAATATGCTTATTTAAGAAAATATTTTTAAATTGCATACACTACTAAAAACCAGGGTTTAAAATTTAGTCAATAGTTTATTTTTGTCAAATACTGACTATGCTCAAAATATGAAACGTTGCATATTTCAATAGCATCAAAACTTAAAATTGCCTTAGCTAAACACACACTGCAAACAGCATAACTATGTGTAGTAAATATTTTAAGTTCTATCGTTAGTTCGTGTTAAAAAATATTATATGCATGCACACGATCTTGCTGTTAGTTGTCGTCGTGAATAGTAAGCTATAGAAATATTAACTAAAACAAATATTATATGTAAAAATATGCGACTAGAAATATTCGACTATTAGTAACTGCTAACAGCGTGAATAGCTTACTATTCACCACGACAACTAGCAGCAAGATCGTGTGCAATATAATATTTTTCAACACGAACTAATAATAGAACTTAAAATATTTACTACACACAGGCATGCTATTTGCAGTGTGTGTTTAGCTAAGGCAATTTTAAGTTTTGATGCTATTAAAAATGCGGCAAATGATATATATTTCGTATTAAATAGTTTAATATTCGAGCAATTTGAAACTACTAATAGTAGTTTTTTTAATGCCTGCGAAAAAACTAAGTAGTACCTAACAACGATAAAAATAACGACAAGTTTTGCAAAATATTCTTTTTGTTCAATTTGCTATAGAATAAATACTTTTCAAATCCTTAGAAAACAATAAAATGAAATAAAAAGCCGATTCAAAATACAATATAATACTTTTGGCGTATGAGTCATAAGAAATCACACATATCACGTATACGCAACCCTTCAAACATTTTCGTATAAGTAAAGTTTTCTTTACATTCTCAAAGTAGTTGTATGTATGGGTATTGAAGCTTCCTTTAAACTCACATTATTGGCATGTGCGTGTGTGTTTAGTTTTGTACGTTAAATTTTTGGTTGAACTAAAAACTTGGTTTCATTTTCTGCTTGAATTACAAATTGTTACATCAAACGTTTTACCTGCCATCGTTCATTCTTTTGAAGCTTTCTTATATGTGTACATGCGGTTCTTGTTGGTTGATTATATATTTCAGTTCTATTTTCCTTTTCTACTCTCTAGAGATATCGTTGTTTAATTTTTTCAGTTACGATTTCTTGTTAACATTGCAAAAATATATGGATAGAAAATTTTCAATGCTAAAAATTCTTCTCCTCCATTGGTTTTCTATTGCTTATATTTTGAGAACAGAAAACAATTTTTCAGCAATATGCTGCTTGTTTACGCTAAAAATTTGTATTATATTTTTAATATATATTTTTTTTTTCGGTATTGTAAATAAATGTGTAGTGTCCTACCGAGTATTCGGCTTCGGAGTTCGTCCAGAAAGTGATGTTCGGCCAAGTTCGGCATTCGTCCAAATTTTTGCCGAACATCGAGTATTTAAAGAAATTTAGTACTTTTTTAGACTAAATTCTTTAGTTTCCAATACAAATACAAGAATTTGTGTTAAACTCGTTACATAATTTAGTAAAAATAAAAAAGTTCAAGCATTTCCATTTTTTTCAAAAGACTTAATTAAAATAATTGAACTCATAACTTTATATTTTTGAAAACAAAAATCTAAATTGGGCTTTTTTTTAAACTTACTCATGTTTAAATATTTTTTGGCTTATTTTAAACAAAGTTCGTTGTCAAAATCAAATAAAATTCACGTTTTATTCAAGTTAAGAAGAAAATGAAAAAGTTCTGTTGCGGCTTCGGCCGAACATTGCAAATTTGGCCAAAGTTCGGCTACGGCTTCTGACAAAAAAGTTAGTTATTTGGTACAATACAAATTTGTTCGTTTATGCTCAACATATGCTACACATATGTTGACAGCACATAAAGTTTTAATTAGTTTATAGAAAAGTGTGTGATTCTTTTCGGCTTAAATATATACTTTTATAACAATATAAAATTGGAGTATGATATTTAAAGGGAAATAGAAGTAAAAAATTATATGGGCTCATAAAGCTTGTATTTTTTTTATCCCATACACAAATATCATTTATACCTCATTAATACTACAACCAAAAATTATTAGTTTTAGATTTAAGGTTTAAATTGAGTTTTACAAGTTAATACGAGTAGTTTTTATAAAGTAATAGTTGTATAAATGCAGAATTAGACTGACAGAATCGTGTTAAAGTAGTGCTCTTGTTGGTTTTTATTTTTAAGCCTAAAATGGTTTGCCCAACCCTGTAAGTTGTTTTGGATCTGTGCGAAGTAGTTAAATTTATTATCAAATAACTTTTCAAAAAAAAATTTACAATTTCTTCAGGCTTGTGATTTCTAAATTAGTTTAGGAGCGAGTAACTTTTATATAAAATAGCCACAGTTTAACTTTGACCATAGATTTTTCCATATAAATTTGACATTTATAACTACCCAGGTAGAAGAATACAATCTTTAAAACGTTTTAAAAGCAGTTTTCATGATGGTACAAGCGTTTTCAGAACATACCAAATTACAAATTTAAAGCGTTTTTGAGAATGTTGCAAAATGATAACCCAAATTTACGGTCTGAGGATGGTATTTTATAACGTTCTCAAACATTGCAAAACAAAATTTTTTGAAATGCTTTTTCAATCGTTAAATAAGTATTTGCAGAACATTTTGGCTTACAGTATTAAGCGTTATGAAAACGACCCAAATGATAACCGCTTTGAGGGTTTGTAATTTTGAACATTGTCGAAACGCTCCAAAGACAAATTTTAAAGATCTTTATGAATTGTTCATAAATACCAATTTACAGTTTTAACGTTCTCTAAGCGTTAAAAAAGCTACAATTAAAGTACTTTGTCATTGTTTTCAACACAAATATCAGAATAATAATTTTAAACAATATTGAATTTAATTAAAATATATTTTAAAGTAACAAAATATAAATTAATAAGCTTGAAACATAAAAGTATTACTTCAGGGTTTTAAATTAAGGGAAATGTGATTTAGTATAAAAAATATAAACATAAAACATAATTTTGGACGAAACGATATTGTGATAACCACAAAGAAAAATAGATTTAAATTTGATATATAAAAACATATCAAATAAAATCAATGAAAATTAAAAATCGAATATTCAAATATGAAAATAAAAAGCCCTCTATTGGAAAATAGATATATTTCATTTAAAAACGTTTTCAATTAAATTGTGATTTGTTAAATGGAATAATGGTAAATTAAAATAGCGATTTTCTAAAGTACTATTGGCAAATGTTAGAAAAACGCTTTAAAACGCAATGGTTTACATTGGTTTAGTTTTAAAACCGTTGTAAATTTTGTACGATAAGAACTTCTAAAGTACTTTTTACAAACGTTGGAAAAACGCTTTGAACCAATGTTTTTACAGTGTTTTTATTTCACAAATATTTGTAATGTTTTGTATAAAAAGTATTCCTAAAATACTTTGTCCGAACGTTCGAATAGCACTCCAAAATAATGTTTTTTAAATGCTTTTTTTCGTATTATTGCAATTATCGCTTTGGAAACGCTTTTATTTTAGTACCATCAAAAACAAACGTTTGGAAAACTCTTCGTTTTTTTGTACCCATCCCAAATTTTCTACCTGGGTATGGTTAAGCCTTAAACTTTAGTTAATTTGAATTAATTTTTTATTTATTTTATTTTATTAATTAATAATCATATAATTACAAATTATATACTATTACCCTACCGAGCACTAGATAATATGAACTTTCGGTGCGTGGTAGCGAAAACAGACTAGTGCCTCTTGTGGGAATCGAACCCACGATCACCGCACAGATAAGCCAGCACGCTACCGGTAGCCTACTGGTGCGCACAGAGATAAGTTAGTAGGTCTAAATTTCATAAAAATGTTTATCCCGATGAAAATAAATTTAAATAACAAATATGCAGGTGCTTGTCGCAAATTTAAATGTAACTGACACTAATAGAAAACATATGATTTTCTATTGTTGATTTACTTGAACAAACGTCACCACATTGCTAGGTCTGTCAAAAAAAAAACAGAGTAGTAATTTGGAAAGATGACAAAGCCAATTGTGACAATTTTTTTTTTGTTGTTGTTTTGTTTTTTCTTTGATATTTTAAATTTTGAATCTCGCTCCTAGACGAAGACAAGAAATTCTCATTGAGTTTGTGATTTAACATAACCAATATCTCTAGAAATTGTAATAACAAAGTCCCCTGAAGATTTCCTTGGGCAGGAATGAAATCCGGATAGGGACAACGCCTACATCAGATTGCTTTTCACAATTTGTTAAATAAGTTTTGGGACTTTAGCACATTTAATTACTATAAATGTAAAGAATTTAAATTAGTTAAGAATTTATTAGCTACCCTCACACATACAGCATAAAAAATATGTTTTTTAATTGCTTTTCAATTATTAATGAAGGCGTCAAATTGGTAAAATCTGTTTCATACAGATACTCTACATAATTTTGCATCGTGTTGCTTTTACTCTATAGCAACTATATTTAATATAAAAATTAACTCGCTATTTAAACCCTTAAACTATTTTTTACATATTTCTGCTTAGTTTTTTATTCTTTTCAACAACAATTTATAGTGTTTTCATAGAAATTCATATTTTTGTTCTCTTTTCGAGTTTTTAAACAATTATGAGAAAACATTATAAAATTAATGAAACAGCATGGAAAGTACTTTAGCTTAGTTTAACTTGTTACCCCAGTAGCAGTATAAATATATTTAAGTTATTGTAATAAGTAGGACATAGTAGTCATGAGGCCTTTGGCGCATAACTGAGAATAGTTATAAAAGAGTTGAAGAAGAAAAAAAAAAAATCAAGAAAAATAGTACCAACCAACTGTTTTATAGTTAAGTAAACTTTAATTAATGCACGCTTTTAAATAATTATAAGCTATTTGAATAGTTTATGTACAACAACCACTGGCACTACTAATACACTCAGGGAACTTCTGCTGTAAATATTTGTAGTTGTTTGAGTTGCAATACAGTATCTTTATTTTGACTACATTTGTAGTTCATTAAAAAAAAAAAAAAAAAAACAAACCACTTGAAATGCTGTATTATAATTTTACATTAAGTAGCAGTATTTTAGTATTTTAGTTTTTAGTAATATTTAAAAAAATTAAATGTTTGTTTATTTTAACTACATTTGTGGTGCCTTTTTACTACAATTGTGGTTAATTTTTTGAACAGTGAAAAAACAAATGACAATGTTAATTGAATTTACTGAAATATTCATTGTTTTTAACTACATTTGCAGTGGTCTTTATCTACATAGTATTCTAAGTGTACTACCAAAATGACAACAACAAAGTAAAAAGCCACTTTGTAATAAAATGGTGAAATAAAATTTTTGTGAGAAATAAAAATAATAAAATTTAGATGAAAAAAGTATACAGAAAAGTTGTTCAGTTGATGATAATACTAATACATACTGTGTTATATTAAAATGTTCTATGGAATGCATTAAGTTATTTTACATTTATTTTCTAAAGCAAATTTATTTTTAAAAATATTTTTATTTTCCTAGAAATATTAAATCTTAAAGAGAATTTTAAATGTAAAAAATAGTATAACACAATTATAATTGTTTGCATTCTAGAATTAAAAAGGAGATTTTTATTTTTGCTTTCACTGACTTTAGAATGGTAAACTTATAAAGCATTAGAAAAATTTTAATTAAAAATGTCGTTCGGGTAATCTGTTTCTGTGGTTGGTTGATATATAACCTGATGAAACCTTGAGTATCTTGTTGGTGGTTGAAAAACCGCCCTGCAGGACGATTTTCAGAAAACGTTTTGTGATCGAAAGATGTGGCTTTTTAGCGTACCTAATAGCGATACAAGTCTTCCGATCACAAAAAGTCTTACAAGGGCAACCCAAATTAAAAATATTAGTTTTTTTTTTAAGTTTAAGTTTTTATAATGTTAAAAATTCAGTTATAAGTTTAGATTTGGCATAACCTTAAAGCAAAATACAAAATTAAAACTTATACAAAAGCGTCCGCCCATTAAGGAGCGACAGCCCATTAATGATTTAGCATTGGTACTATATTTCTACGATAGGGGGAACAGAAAAGCTCCAAAAGCAGCACAAAATTTATTTCATTGTCATAGGTCTAAGACTCCACGAAGTTTCGTCAAAAAATCTTCAGCGTTTGAGTTCGGTAGTCAAAGGGTTAAAATGATCGAGCTGCTTAAAATATTAGAGCTTTCGAGCTTAAAAAGAGACTCAAGTAAAACTCTAAAGATTCAGACCATAGTTTCTAATAATATTTAATGGACAATTATACCAATTTAATAAACTCATTAATTGTTTTTAAAAGATAAGTGCTTCATAAATGGATATCTCCAAAAAAAATTAAACAGTCCAAATTGAATGCTTTAGATTAAAAAGGAAAACGAGGTGCAATTATTACACTGAATTCGGGGAAAAGAATTTTGTTCTAAATCGAAATGTGATAATCAGAGAAGACAAAAAATCCAAAATTGATTAGGGCAATCATTTTGAAAAAACGTAAAAAAAAATTTCAAGAAAAAATTCATTTCAAGCGAAGAAAATAAAAAAAAAATAAGCTCAAAAAGCTTTCGAAAGGTATAGCAAAAAACTAAGTAACAAGATGTAAAGTTGTCTTCACTTGCACTCAAGGAAAGGGGTTTATCATATTTATAAAAAACTTCATAAGAAAAACTTATTGATTTTCGTCAAACGTACACTTCACACATATGACGAAGTTGTGTCGAAAAATTGCAAATTGATACAGACTTCTTCATATATAGGCAATCTTTCCTAAATATGATGATGAAGTTTCAAAATTTTTATGAAGTGCTTAATTAATTAAAAGTTGTATTTATTCCACCTTTCAGTTTTAGTTAAACAAAATAAAAATGCTCGAGCTCTAGGCCAGGTTGTAGTTAATATAAAAATTCATTTATTCTCAATATTTCGACATTCGTCGAATGTCATTCTCAGGAGAAGTATATTTAATGTTTACATAAAAACACAGCTTAGAAACTATCGTTGCTCGTTTTTGTCACCACCTGATATTGCAATATCAGAATGGTGACAAAAAACGAAAAACGAGTTGTTGTCATTCACACAGTGAAATGAAAAATTTCTTAAATTTTATGAAAAACTTCTTAATTTTTATAAAACTTTTTCATAAATAATTTCATATAATATTTATAAAAAACTGCATTAACTTATGAAAAGTTTCAATGGGACGAATTCCAGGGACACTTCAGAGGTCTAAAGCAAAAATGCATTGATATCATGTAGATAATTCTCTCAGTAGAAAAAGGGTGGCAAATCCAGGTTCCCAATACAGTAATATGGTTAATTTTTACTACAATATAATACATTCAGAAACTCCTCTAGGTCCGTAATATAAATAAATTTATTAGTATGAGTAGAGCAACATAAAAGTAACTCTAAAATGTTTTTTTTAGATAAATGTTAAAATTTGCAGGAAACTACACTAGTAGAAATAAACCCGTAAAAAATGGCAAATCTACTAAAAAATAGTTAAAAAAGAGCTTGCAGAAAAAACTGCTAAAAATTAGCAAACTTTTTTTTACAAAATATTAGTAATATAAGAATAGAAAAAATAAATCTGTTGAATTTACAAATATTTAGTTATATTTAATCTAAATTCTAGTTAATTAAAAGTAACAAAATAATCTGCAAAAATCAGCAAAAAGATTTACTAAATATTAGACAAAAAAAATATTAAAAAAAATATTAAAAAATGTAAAATTTTTAAGGGGGTTTTTTTTTAATTTACAAATATTTATTTATATTTGAGCTAAATTTTAGTTAATTAAAAGTAACAAAATAATCTGCAAAAATCAGAAATATATTACTAAATATTAAAATGTTTTTTTAGTTTTTTAATGCGAATAGAAGCCCTTACAAAATCAGCAATCTACAATTTTGTGCAAAAATTTGATTTTAGCAAAACAAACTGTTATTTGCATTCCACTAAATGTAAGGTATATATAGCAAAAATTTTGTTAATATTACAGTTTTTGTTTGCAAATGAAAAATAAAATGCAATTTTCAATTTACTAAAATTCACATCACATATAAATAAAAATTTGTAAAGTTAACATATTTATTTTTGCTGTTGTTATTTTTTTAATATTTACAAAAAAAAATCTGCTAAATTTATCAGTTTTTTCTGCAAGGTAATTTTTATCTAATTTTTAGTAACTTTTTTGCTATTTTATAGGTTTACTTCAATGAGTGTAACAGCTATTAAAAGATTATAATTGAAAATTAGGCGATTTTCATAAAAAATAGCAAACAAAAAATAGCTCTATCCACAAAAACAAGCAAAAGTTGTTCCCAACAATTGTATACTGAGAGAATCTGCATGATTTCAATGAATTTTTGCATTAGATCTATGAAATGTTATCTATTGAAACTTTTCATTAAATTAATGCAGTTTCCATAAAATTTAATGCGAAATTTAATTTTATATTAATTAAATTTCATACGACTAATGAAAAAGTTTTCAAAAATTGTTTCATTAAAACTATGAAGCGTTTTCATAAACTTTAAGAAATTTTTCATTCACATTGTGAAGTTTAATGAAAAAATTTCAATCAAACTTATCCAAGAAAATCTCTCTGTGTAGCTTAAAATTATTGATTTATAATGACTTAAACTTGTATTGGTTCTAAACTTGTCTAGCATTTGCTAAACAAAAAATTTATGTGCCCTAATTACAAAAAATGCCTGTGCTTCAAATTTACATTAATATTTTAAGCTTTGATAAATTGAAAACGTGAGTGCTAAATTTTCAATAACAGTTTCAAACAATTTGGATTTTAAAAAAATTTACATTGAAAACTTAAAACTTGTTCTTAACATATACATATATACAAAATATCTTATTTTGAAAAATTTTTCTTCAACAGTTCCTTTTCCGGATAATATCAAAGTTTTTTATCTTCCTTTTTACAACATTCCAAAGGATATTAAGATTCTTTTTTGGTGGTAGCAAAAACTAGATATGAAAAATTTAATTTTAAATGTTGTCTTCTATTGTATGACCAAACTAAACAAAATATTCTCTGGTTTTTATGCGTATTGGCTGAACATGAAAAAAAATTAAAAAAAAAACTTTTACAGACTTTAACAAATTACTTTGTCACTCTGTGGCTGCTAAATATACACGGAAGTTTTAGTAGTTTTTTGTATGCAGTTGTATAAAGTATTAAAGGACAAGTATTTTGCAATTTTTTTTAGGATTTTTTTTTTTGCTAGAGTTTTTCTTGTTGATGCTGATGACGATGATATGAAATGATATGTTGACCATGTTGAAAATGTTTTTGTCTTGTGGTTTATAACTAGACAGTAAAGCATAAAAATATTAAAAAAAAACAAGAACAAACACTGGCTAAAATTGTTTACACTATGCGTTTATTATTACACAATATTGTCGTTGTTGTTGTTGTTATGTTGCTGCTGAGTTTTTTGTAATTTAATAAACAGGCTGTCACTGTCTTGTGCTATCCTACTACATGTTGATGATGATTTATTTTTTGTTGTTTGTTGTTAAAGTTGTATGACACTTTTTCATGCTTTTTCTCTCTCCTTCAATCATAATAAAAACACAAAGCTAAATGGCTGTTAGAAAGGTCGTCCTGGATGATGAGCAAATATAAAAAATAAAATCACCAAAGTCTCTCACCGACTAGATGTAGATGTCTGTGTTTAGTACTAACTGTGATGAGTGACAGAATCATTTGCCTGCTAGCAAAACGCACTCAAGTGTCAAGAAATGTTGCAAGGATTTTTTTTTTACTTTACTTAAAATTTCTGTAAATATTGTTGTAGATGTTGGTGTTATTTAACATTTGTTTATATTTATCTTTTGTTTTGTAAGTGTTTACAGGAAGTAAATGTCACTGGTATATAAATTGTATGCTGATTTTGTTGTGTGATGCTAATGTCAGTATACTTTAACAACAATATCATTTATCTCCAATGTCATCATCATCTTTGTCGTCATTAGCAATAACAGCAACAATGACTTGAAAAATTTTACACTTAAAAAATTTATTAAAAACCTTAAAAGAATATGAGAAGCATATTTTCACTGAAGAAATTTAAACTAAGTTTTAAACAATATAAATAGGTTACTAATTAAAGCTGTTTTGCGAAAATTTTACCTATTTATTTTTTAGAGTGTAGCAGAACAACAACATCGTGTTTGTTAAGATTGCCATAATATCTTACTTACATTAGTATGTAGCTTAAGCTTTTGACTTGAAAATAGCTGTAACAAATAAATGAACACGCCAACGTAAAAGTCACTATGGGTCAAGTTTTAAATTAATTAAACAAAAATTAAGAAGTCTCTTAAAAATACTTTTTGTTTTACTAATAGTAGTACTGAATCTGAAAGAAACTAAAATTCTGCAACCACTTATTCGGGAAATTTATTTTTTCTGAGGTCATTTAATATTCTCATTCCAGACTCTAAAGATATTTGCCTTAAAAAATCCTTTACAATTTATAGACTGCCAAGCCATTCGATCCGAGTTTATTTTTAAGAAAATATTAATTTTATTAAACCGCTAAAAAGTTATCGACATTTTTCTTGAGATTCAAAAGAATTTTTCGTTTACAAATTTATAGTATATACCGAAGGCCAGCGTTAACGTTTTGCAAAACATTCTCTTGTGTATACTGATGTCAGCTTTGACGATTTTTAATTACTAAAAAGTAGCAAAAAAAATGCAAACTTTTTTCATAGGTAACTATAATTTTTTCGATGTTTCCAAAATTTAACAGATTTTT